>JAUPFT010000079.1:2500-142387 GCA_036936625.1 Parnassius smintheus behrii | reverse complement strand
TTCTTTAGTCAAATATTAAAGATATATTAATGCTTTAGTCAAAAATTAAATATATATTAATGCTTTAGTCATTAGAAATATCTACAGTCAAATATCTACATAACTCTAATTCTTTTCCTCTGTTAATCTTTTTTCTGGCTGTTATTTGGTGTCCTCCAGACCACAAATAACAGCCAGATTGCCCCAAATGCAGACTAGCCATCTAAACAGGACACGATTACAGTGCACAATTATGCGAAAGCGCAGGTGCACTTTCTATTCTCTCCCTGCAATCTGACATGACTGCAGAGATCTTTTAATTAGAAACATTAAAAGCTTTTCGAGCAAATTTGAAATAACGTTTCATTGAAAAATAAAAATGCGTAGGGAACATTTTCGCTTGATAAATATTTATGATTTCAAGTGTTGCCTGAAATCCGATGAATGGTTTAGTAGACTTCAAATGGCATTTATGAATAAATATCCTTCTAACACAACCGTGTACCGTTTGTACATCTTTCAGCACGATCGACTAACTTGAAGAGATGAAGAAAAAATAGATCTCCCTTTGACAACTAATACGGAAGTCAGTCAGTATAGTGCCAAAAAATGAAAAAATTAACCAAAGCGAATAAGTGAATTACCGTATTAGATTAGATTCGGCATATAATTCAGATGCATCAATGCTCAGAAGCAGTTCAGCTTGGAACGGTCTCGGTGTGTTTATGACATTATTACAGCCTTGGAGTTACAAAGAGAACCAACGCCTATCAAAGTTAATCGATCGTAAAGCACAGGGAAATAAAAAATCTGCTGCTTTCAGAGATATAGTTTCTATCGCCAGGAGGATTCTATCTATAACAGTCTTCAAATAAGCAGTAGAAGAACTGAGGTGGACTGGAAAGTTTTTCGAAAATTGGTTCAGACGCATAAAATGTTAACAGATACTGATGAAGAGTTCTTTGAAACGTTTTAATAACGTAATACTCCAACCGTCGATTTTTTTTTTAGTTATATACACAAGGAGTACGCCGAAAGGTGTTAAAAACTTCTTGCCTTTAGTCATTTGTTTGAATCTGATAAGTTATAAATTAATGTCTAAGCTGGGTTTTCACTGTTAAATATAAAAATGGAACATTTATTATTTCAAAAGATCTTATTACCACGTTTTTATTAAGTCACTTTCTAGATCGGATAACAATGTAGGAATATGAAAAAACGTGGTAGGTATATTATTTTTTAATACACAATTAAAAAATTCTCGTAAAAATCGTAATTGAGGCTAGCGTCTTTAGCTCTATGACTATAAAAATATTGAAAGCTCCAAGGAAGTTTTCAAATTTTGCCTACTCTTTCAGGTAAGTCTGCTTCTTTAAGAGCAAAGGGTTTTTAATTTGTTTGTGGAATTCGTCATACGGAGACATTTTGAAGTAGCAAACAGACAAGTCAGCCACTCATAAATATGTTCGTGCAGTCGAAAAAAATATTCGGGAAAGCCGACGAGTTACATGATATAGAGCTTAAATCAGAGCTGTGTATTAAAGTCCACTGTTGAACATTGGCCTCCCCCATAGATTGCTTGATAGGGGGATATTTGCCATAGTTGCCACGCTTGGCAAGCCGGTTAGTAACCACAGTTTTTTTTTATTTTCAGTCTTTTTTCTCCTCTGTATGTATGAATGTAATCATAATAATGTCCTACAGGCCGAATTTCGGTTAGAGCGGCCAGTCTCAATGGAGATAGGTCGGCGTAGGATAGGTGAAAAATGGGTGATAATTTATTTTATTTGATTCCATCCTTCTTACGACTCCCACAGGATGATACACTGCCCGGTTATAAATATTCTTGCGCTGTCACTACACATATTACGAAATTATTGGTAAAAGTAAAGTAAAGTAAAGTTACAGCCTATATACGTCCCACTGCTGGGTACAGGCCTCTCCTCATTTCTGAGAGGGTTTTAGGATAAGGAAGTGTCCACCGCGCTGCCCCAATGCGTATTGGCAAGCTTCACATGTCTTCAAAATATATATATTTTTTAAATTATTGGTGCCAATACATAATAACAATCCGCGTAGAAACAAAGGAAAAAGAAATTACTGTCGACTGTAGGGTTGTCAAAACTGACGAAGAAATGTTTTTTTTTGTATTAAAAATATTTAGTATACCGCGTTTTTATACATTTCTTCATTGACATCCTACTCTAAGCTATGTTTAAAATTTCAAGTCTCGAGCTCATCGGAAAGTGTTCGAAATTTGAGTTGAGATAATTTACCCGGAACGATAAACAAACAGATAGACAAACAAGAAAGTGACTTAATAAAAACGTGCTAATAAAGTCGCCGTGCGCGAAGCACACAAAAACAAATTGTAACTTCGGATTCCTGCAATACAGATAATATTACTAATGTGTTGCTAGAGGAGCAAAGAACGATTAATTTTGAGTGGCATGTGACAGTTAGAGTAACTATCTCAGTATTTGGATACTTTCTCTCGCATCACGACAACGCAGCGTCGCGTCGCACACATCTGATAGAACATTACATATTCTACAAATTCCGCTGACTAGTTACAAAAATTTAAGATAAATCGAAAGGGAAGAGATTTGAAAATAAAGAAGACGCGCTAATTGATTATTATAATTTCGAGATTCCTGAGGTGATGTAATAATGTCCTCCAGACCGACAGTACCGGAAACACCGCCGATATATCCGTTACCATTACCGTTACAGCGAATTAAAATCCACTGCTGAACATGGACCTCCCCCATAGATTGTCTTATAGGGGGAATATTTGCCATAGTTGTCACGCTTGGCAAGCGGGTTGTTAAGGGGAAATATAATCTCAAATGGCTTAGCAAGATCATTCGTTATGCCGAAAATATTGCAGCATTAATTTTGAAATAAATATATGGTAAAGTTGAGGATTAAGGTTAGGGATTATGTTAGACGAAAACCCGATTTCGTAAAATTTTCTCGATAGAAAAAAATCCAAAGTTACCTCCAAAATAAACAATAAACCGTTGTTATTCATAAAATACTTTAAATAAGATCATTAAACTTTACATACTAACTGAACTAACTATAAAGCAGTGCTTATGTTATTTACTTTTTTTAAAATACCATTATTTTCACTGTAAAAAGAAATTACCTAAACTATCGGCCTCTTGAAGCTTGATTCCTGCCGCACGGTCACTTCGCTTCAGCCTTTGATAGGGGAGGTTGTATCGCTTACGATCAGAATATATATACATTACGCAACAGGACGACGTAAAATTAAAATGGGAATAACCGTAATAAAAATAAGAAGCGACTGGCTTGCGTTAAGAAACAGGCATAAATATGATAAACCTAATGAAATAAGTGTCTAACGACCTTTCTACTTACAGTATTAGTGATTACAAACATGTCGGTACATAGCATACGACGGGCGAGAAAGTGGGGACGAAATTAGAATTTAAGTTGACTTACTATATCCCCTTAACTGCAGTTATTTATTTTTAGTCATTGTTGGGAAAACGCTGCTCCTACAGGATCATGCGGGGTGGTTGATATGCTTACACCGCTACAATACGGTAGAACGGTGTCCGCTGAATATAGGAAATGTGAAATTGTGACAATTCCTTTTATGACGTAAGCATCCACTAAGAAAGGTTTATAGAAAATTCAAACCCTTAGAGGTTGAAATATAGTGTTCTAGTTTTTACAAAACTTTTTACGAAACGAATTCATATTTGTATGAAGAAAAAAGGTGGCAACGCAAAAGAATCACGTTTTCATTATCACCGTCTAAATGGGACATAAAAAGATGAATAACCTTATGTCGTCCCTTTAGCGCCGTAAAAATTGACTCAGGGTCCTCTTCTCAAGAATTGAAGTATAATGTAGTACGTGCTATACAGTATATTACTTACTTACTTATCGTCACGCACAATCCCTAACGGGGTAGCCAGAGAGAACAGATCGCCAAGTGTCACGATCCTTACATACCTCTTTCGCTTCTTTCAGGTTCATTAACTTCTTCATACATGCACGTCTAGGTATCCGAGTACTCTTGACCCTCCCCTCTTCGAGCAATTTGCTCACATGGTCTTCGAAAGTTAGTCTCGGTCTACCTCGACACCTTTTAATATTTACTTTCGCTCTATATATTTTCTTCACCATTCGGTCTTCACTCATTCGTTCAACGTGTCCAAACCATTGGAGTACGCCCCTATCAATTTTTGTGATAAGGTCATCTTTCAATCCTGCCATATTGCGAATCTCTTCGTTTCGCTTTCGGTCGGCTATGGTAACGCCACACATTTTACGAAGAGATCGCATCTCCACTGCATTCAACTTGCTTTTATGCTTCTTCTGGCATACCCAGGTTTCGCTGCCATATAACAAAGTCGGTACCAACACTGCGTTATGTATTGCAAGGCGTGCACTCTTCACCACGCCTTGCCTTTTTATTAATGCATTCAGGGCACCATTGACTTTGTTTCCGGCAGCGACACGCCTATCCACATCTAAATCACATATACAGTATATAATATCTCAATAGTCTGATAGCGGTTGGAATTATGTTCACTTAGGACCACGCTGGGAATTCTGCGAAATAAATGACCAAAGATTGTATTAGTAGACACAAAATAATTCTAGGTTGTATTCTGGAAATTCACTGTACTATGTAACTATAATATATATATATATATATATATATATATATATATATATATATATATATATATATATATATATATATATATATATATATGTATATATATATATAAATTACGTGTCACATTGCTTGTCCGCGATGGACTCCTAAACTAACATAACATAAACACTCACGCCTGTCCCTGCTAAATACACATCCCAAATACACAAACTCATCCACTTGCTCAATTAACTCTCCTTCTATTCTTATTTCACATACCGTTTTGCTTTCTTCTCTTTCAAAAACCATCACTTTCGTCTTACATGCGTTCACTTTCATTCCCCTTTCTTTTAATTCCCAGTTCATTAATGTAACCATCATTTGCAACTCAGCCGCCGATGACGCAAATATGACTTGATCATCGGCATACAAAAGGCATTTGCCGGTTTTTTTTTTAGAATGTTCTTTCCCATGAGGAATTGCTATTGGTATACAATTCCTTATGGTACATGTGGCTTGTGAATTACAATTTGGTATATTTCAGTTGATAAAATTATTAATGTAAAACAATGACAAATAAATAAATATTGCTTGTGATATTTAAAATAGTTCACATTTTAAACGTGATTCACTCATTTAAATTGTTAGTTACTCTGATACAGAATATTCTTTTCTCTAAGTTGTAGCAAGTGCCAATTTATGTTGAGTTTACAAATGTATTATATTATACCTTTTACACTAAATTTAAGCATAGAATTATTTAACAAAACAAAATATCTTTTTATACTTTAAACACAAAAATTAAGCCTAGAGCTATTTACAAATGTATTATCATACTTTTATTACTAAATTAAGCCTAGTGGTAATTAACAGAACGAAATATAATATATATATATCCAGTTTTTTTTAACAAGTCCTTATGGTATATGGATAACATTATTTCGTTAAACAATGACACATTTTTTCTTTTATACACTATGCTTTTCTTTGAGATGTATCAAGTGCTCTCCATGAACTTTTGTTTACAAATAACATCTATACAATATGCTATATATACCTATATATATTTATTTGAGATGTATCAAGTGCTCTGCATGAACTTTAGTTTACAAATGTATTATTATACCTAGCACTAGTCCACAAGTAACATTATTTTGTTATACAATGACACATTTTTCTTATATACAATATGCTTTTATTCGAGATGTATCAAGTGCTCTGCATGAATTTTAGTTTACAAATAACATCTATACAATATGCTTTTATTTGAGATGTATCAAGTGCTCTGTATGAACTTTAGTTTACAAATGTATTATTATACCTGGAACTAAAATTAAGCCTAGAGTTGTTTCACAGAACAAACTTTACAAAATATATAATAAATAACAATTAAGTTACATTTATCGCTAAAATTATGCCTACAGTTTTTTTTTATATTTTTTTTGACAAGTCCTTTTGGTATATGGATAACATTGTTTTTTTTTGTACCATTTTTTTTATAAGTCCTTATGGTATATGGATAACAAAGCTATTATTTTTTTTTTCTTTTTTTTTGATAAGTCCTTGTGGTATATGGATAACATTATTTTGTTAAACAATGACACATTTTTCTTATATACAATATGCTTTTCTTTGAGATGAATCAAGTTCTCTGCATGAACTTTAGTTTACAAATAACATTATTTTGTTGAACAATGACACATTTTCTTATACACAATATGCTTTTCTTTGAGATGTATCAAGTGCTCTGCATGAATTTTAGTTTACAAATGTATTATTGTATCTAGCACTAAAATTAAGCCTAGAGTTGTTTCACAGAACAAACTTTACATTTTAAACCTTTATCCGTACAGTTAAACTTTATTTATCGCTAAAATTAAGCCTACAATTGTTTTCAAAAATATTATTATACCTTAAATACTAAAATTAAGCCTAGAGTTAATTTAACAGTTAATTTAAGAGTTAATTAAGTTAACAGATTTTTTTTCCCTACCTACTTTCATTGAGATTTTTAAGATTATTAACAATATGAGTGATGTGGTTTTTAAAGGATTCAACGCTGCTTTCCTTATTAATTATCTCAGTCATATCATACGGTTTAATTTTAAGCAGTGTGCATGCAATCTCATGATTTGTCCGAGTTCTACTGAATACAGGGCACCGCTGAACAAGATGTGCCATAGATTGAATACTAGATGAGTCGCATGGGCATTTGTCATCGTTTGTTATTTTAAATCGGTGTAAATACTCTTTGTGGTACCCATGATTGCTGAGGAACTGTGTCATTGCAAAGTTAGGCTTTAATAGTTGAGTAAATTTCGTAAGATCTTCATATGTTGGAAGCAAAGATTTGGTGTAAATGGATTGGTTGTTTTGAGAATAAAATGATTTCATTTCAGCGGCTGTGCGTTGACTGTTTATATGTCTGATGTAGCTCATAGGAAATTGACTGAAATCGTATGCACGGTGAGAAGTGGCAGAGCTTTTGGCGGCTAGATCTGCTGTTTCATTTCCAGGGATGCCCGAGTGTCCTTTTACCCAGAGGAGTTTGATACTAAGATTTTTAGTTTGACATTGGTGTAAGATTTTGTGGATTACCACGACGAGAGAGTTATAACTATTTGGATTGGCAATTTCCTGTAAACTGGATTTGCTGTCTGAGAAAATGTATGCGGGAGTGGTATTATTATCCAACACCCATCTACAGGATTTCATGATGGCAAGGAGTTCGGCTTGGAACACTGAGCAGGAGTGGTGTAATTTGAATTTCCGAACAAGTTGGCGTCCATCAGGCTTATATACGACCATCGCTGCACCCACCTTTTCATCGTGTTTGCTTCCATCCGTAAATATGCGATAACCATTTTGACTTTCGATGTTTTCAATGTCATTTGGGGATGATTCTTCACAATATTTAATTGACTTTCGCAAAGATGGGTGCAAAAGCTTCTCGGTTTCGGCCGGTGTGTCCAGAGTGATGTAATTTGGGAGATATTGTGATTTCCGCGATATTCTTGTTAATTCGTTATCAGCCATTTCTGCTAATTTGGCAGGTAAAGGACTAAGTTGTGCAAGGGATATACTGGTTACAGTACTTACAGTTCGGAAACCCCGAATAATATTTAGTGCGAATCCGCGCTGCAGGGAAAGTAGTTTATTGGTTACGCATGTGTATTTAAGGGCTGACTGCCAGATAGAAGCTGCATAACAAATTATGGGTTGTATTACGTGTTTATAAATAATATCAATATTTTCTGCATGGATTCCCCAAGTAGGTTTGACGAATATTATGAGTTTGCTGTATAATTTGCGAGGTTTGTTTATTATATAATCAACATGTTTAATGAATTTTAGTTTCCTGTCTATAATGACTCCAAGGAGTTTGATTTCTCTGGAAAATAGTATTTTATGTCCTGACATATGAAGTTCACATCTAGCAGCCTTGTTGGAAAATGCGATGCACTGAGTTTTCGTAGCTCTAAAAGTGAGTTTCATGTTCCTTCCCCAATTTGTGATCATGGCGAGAGCTTGATTAGTATTGTGTTGTAGGTTATTAATATTCTTATCATGCGATACAAGAAGGATGTCGTCCGCGAACGCTTGGATATTGCAATTCGGTGGCATTTTCATATCTAGGAGTTCATCCACTACGAGATTCCATAAAAATGGGCCGCATACCGAACCTTGTACGCACCCCCTCGTTAAGATTTTATTCACTGAACTATCACAAATATTAATTGTTGCTTTACGACATTGAAAATAACTGTGTAAAATTTTGTAAATATTTCGAGGACAATTAATTTTATGGAGTTTTCTATATATAGACGGCCACCAAGCATTATCGAACGCAGCTTTTATGTCAAGTGAAATAACCGTAACATGGTCCTTGTTATTTATGGCGTGAGAGATTTTATTAATCATATTACTGAGTGCATGGACAGTCGAGGTTTGTTCTCTGAATCCAAATTGGGCCGGGTTGAATAATTTATTGCAGTACATAAAATATGTAAGCCTACGTGTGATGAGTTTCTCTAATAGTTTGCCAAAGACGTTTATTTGACTAATAGGACGGAATGACGATGCATCTGTATATATTTCTTTATTAGGTTTGGGTATAATTTTTATAAACGCCTGCTTCCATATTTCGAGAAAGTAACCGAGTCTCAGACATTGGTTCATAACAGATGTGATTAAATGTGGAAAGGAGTTTGCGAAGAGTAGGTAGATATCTGCAGTAAGATGATCGGTGCCGGGAGCCTTTTTGGGATTCATACTATTAAGGCATGATATGATCTCTTCAAATTCGAATAAGTGTTCATTCGGTGTATCCGGCATGGCCAAGGAAAAGTTCCTCATTTCCGTATGTTGTGGGGTATCATTCAAGTCATCGTCCGGATAAAATTGATTGAGAAGTTCTTGAGCTGTTTCTGAACTGGTGGTGGTAAATGTGCCGTTGCTCCTTTTCAGGGTGACTGGAGGTTGTAATGGAGGTCCAGATTTAATTATTCTATTAGTGACTGACCAGACATCTTCCTTGCCCTGTTTTTCACAGAAATCCCTGAAATGTCTAGTGGAAGTTTCTCTAAATGCTTTGGAGTATGCCTCTTTAAGTCGTGCCTTTTCTTCCAGCACGCTCTCTATAGGCCTTTTCTGACGAATAAGTTTTTGAATTTGATGGTGGTTACGAATTACATCCTTCTTGAGTTTTTCAAGTTCCTCCGTCCACCACGGGCAACGATAATTTTGGGCATTTGACTTTGAAATTAACTTGTCGCAGGTTGTCTGTATAATAGAGGTAATATGGTTGATATACTTTTCTAATTCAATTTCATCCAAGCTTTCAATATCGACATTACGGGGCAAATGTTCTTCTATCATGCTTATGAATGGAGATCTTAGCTCGTCCCAGTTGACTCTCTTTGTGTTATATCTGAATGTAGTGGTACTTTTACCGATGTTGCTTCTTCTTCTTAGAGTACAGATTGAGAACACAATGGCCCTGTGTTGTGAGGAGGGACAAATGTCGATGTCAACTCTCCAGTCAAGTACCTGATCGTATATGGTGCTAGAGGCCATGGTGAGGTCTATGAATGAATGACGAATTTGACCATGCGAGATAGTTTCAAAAGTGGGAGTGTCTCCTTTGTTGCACAAAAACATATTGTTACCATATGCAATGTCTACTATTTTATTGCCACGTGAATTAGCACGGACGCTGCCCCATATCGGATGCCAGCCGTTGAAATCACCACCCACCAACTGGTGGCTGTTGCATGTCATTTTAAGGAAGTTATCTAACCGTTGTAAGGTATTGTCTTCATCGCTATTGGGTTCAATATAGACCGAAGCTATGTATAACCTTCGACCATTGATGTTGATCTGCACTACACTCATATTGTCGGATGAGAATTGGGATAATCCCAGTATGGGTCCACAACTCGCTTTTGCTATAATGCATGCCTTGACTCTTTTTCCATTGGGAAACTGGAAGATGTTTACGCCGGAAATTGATTTGACGATATTGTCAGATCCAACATAAGGTTCTGCTACTAAAGCCATTTGGTATTGACCAGCCATAAAGGAAGTAATAAATTCATGTTGACTTCGTTTGGCTCTGTCTAGATTACACTGTAGAACTTTGAAATTATTGGTTTGATCCATAATCGATGCGGTTTAGTATTTTTTCTCTCATGATTCGCAGTCTCGGGCAGAAAGTAGATGTGGCCTTATGTTTGGTCTCTAATTTTGTATTAAATTTGCTGTTATGTGCTACGCAGTTAGTGCACTGTGCGCGGTCCGGATTGGCTGTGTGAGGACAGTTGAAAATATGGTGAGTGGTTTCGGAACAATATCCGCAAACTGTGTTCTCTGTAGTGCATTTATTTTTAGTGTGTTTGTGGCACTGCATAAATGGTGAGAATTCTTCAACATGAATACGCTGGTGGTCTATAGATAATCTTCCTATGTTAATGATTTTCCGCCAAAGATTTGGTTGAACTCTAAAAACCGCGTTGTATAGATTGGGGTTTTTATTCATGCGTTTAAAACATAGTCTTAAGTCGTCTTGTTGCGTGATAAGTTCGGTTAGGTCGGCATTTTGGAATTTAATGATATCAAGTAGCTCCTCAGATGCCGTGTCCACAGAGATTCCTTTAAGAATGATCATGGGCCTAAACTTTCTTGCCGGTTCAGCAGTCACATCCTTCGAATCGGAAAGGCGTTTCAAAGTTTCGTCTCGATCCTGTTCGCAATCGAACTCGACGCGAACTTTATTGTTAGATACAGCTTGGACGCGAGTCGGTGCATATTTCGAAGCGCGGAAACTTATGCTTTTACGCCAAACATTTATTGCTTCCTGTTTATTTTGGACTTCTGTTTTGGGGGTGACAACTATCGCTGGCTTGGTAATAGGTGGGGCTGCAGTTTGTTTGTTTTTTGTTGTAGATTGGTGAACGTTCGATGACACAACCTCAGCATACGATGAGCGATTCTGGGCGGTATTGTTGATTGATTTCTTTAACTGATTAATCTCCTCTCTAACACTCGTGATTATGTCATTTCTTAGTTCCTCAGCAGGGTTGGAAATCGTGGAAGTAATGTTAGTAAGGATCAAATTAGCTCTCCGTATTTCCTCTGCCGCAATTGTAATCAGTCGTTTGTTTGCGGCCGTTACACTCTTATTATTTACTGCACTTACAATGCATGTTGCCAACTTATTGACCACTTCGGTGAACTTGGAAATACTTGTGACTTCTTCCGCAGTCGCGGGCAAAATAGTTGATTCGTTACAACCAGGAGCCATTATAATACAAGCACTAATTAAAGATAGAATAAAATAAAGAAAATACAATAAAAGCGAAGTTAAGTAAATAAGTAGTAAATCTTCGACATAGGCAGGCAGGGGGGACGGAGTGGTCTCACTAGTGGGATCCTTATGAGCCGTAGGGACATCTTGCTAGTTAATTAGTCCAAGTTCTACAACAAAATGTTTATATCGCGAAGAGGGCGTCACTGGGGGGGGGGGTTCCTCCACTTCAAAAAAAAATCACTGCACTGATAGTACTATCATGTTATAATGTTTCAGAGTAACAAATTTCAAGCACACGGTAATTATCAGTTTTTACACAAATAAAAGTAACAACTTAGGCCTAGGGGGTGGGGGGTGGGGGGTTCTGGAGGTCCAACTAGCAATATATAATATATATTATATATATATTATATATAATATATATTGTATATATATATATATGTTATATAATATATATTATATATATCCGCCAAAAATGACCCCAAAATTTAGCTATCTTGCACCGTTTGCGAGATAATTAGGTCTAAATGTAGAAAAATTGCACATTTTGGACGGAAAACTATTTTTTAAAAATGGAAAACTTTTGCAACTTTTGAACTAATAAACGTAAAATTATGAAATTTTGAGGGTTTATAGTGCATGATGTGCGCTATCTATTGACACTAAGAGAAATTTTAGGAGTATCCCTTCTAAAGATATAGAATTTTGAAAGTTAGAGTACCCTGATTAATAAGGGTGAAAAGTCAATTTATGATAAAACGGTGCAATTGCCGGAAAAACTGTTTATAATTTTGAGTTCACCTGTTGATTGTCCTTCGAAATCCAGTTTTCAAATTTGGTGAGCTCTTAGATGTTACTTGTGTTCACTTATTCCACTGATAAAAACTGTACAATTCATGTCACTGATTGGGTGTAGGCCAGGAAATATAAATTTTAAATCACTTTTTTTTAAATAACTTTTTTTCCTAAAGTCGCCGCTAAATAGCACGTCACTGTAACTATTTACACTTATTAAACAAATGAAAATTATACGTCCTCGATCAAAAAATCGAGCGTGGGCAAGAAAATGTGAATTTTAGGCACTTATTTGCACTTAACTTTTTACACAGTCGATCTATTTACAAACAATTTACACCACTGTATAGAGCGTCAAATTCCGCAACTTTTGATATATAACATGTCACTGTTCCATAAAATTTTACCACAGTTACGAATTTTTATATGTGGAGCTCAAGCGTTTCGCTGCTTACGGGGCGGCGTTCGACGCGGGGAGTTCTCGCGACTGTGACATTTGACGGTTAACTCGCCCATACTTAACCCACATTCTTCATCTTTCAAAGTTTGCAAACACCGGTCCATAAATAGGTTGAACAGCCAAGGGGAAGCTACACAGCCCTGTCTGACACCTTTTTGGATGCCAAACCAGTCCGAGTAGACCCCATTGATCCTGACACAAGCACTAGAGTCCCTATAAAGAGACCCTAATGCCCGTATCAAACCATTGCTCAACGCCTATGAGTTCAGTGTTTGCCATAACACATTCCTGTCCACTCTGTCATAAGCCTTTTCCAAGTCCATGAATGCACAAAAACCTTTCTGGTTTTTGGCCAAAAACTTCTCCGCAATCATGCGCATGGAAAAGACTTGATCTGTACACCCCATTCCCTTTCTAAAACCCGCTTGCACATCCCAAATTTTTACATCAGTTTCTTTCATAACTCTTTCAATTAACACCTTAGCATACAGTTTACCCACAATACTAAGCAAGCTGATACCGCGGTAGTTTTTGCAGTCCTGCTGTGACCCTTTTCCTTTATATATTGGTACTATAACTGCTTTACACCAGTCATCCGGTACCCGTTTTAATTCCCAACATAAATTAAACAAGGTGTACAGCAGGCCTGCCACCACTCCCTCTCCAGCCCTTAGCATCTCGAGTGATACTCTATCATATCCAGCTGCCTTACCTGCTTTCATGCTTTTCATTGCTTTCATTATTTCATCTACACTTATCTCCATACCCCTTTCCACTTCTTTCGGAATTTCTAGTTCATTTAATTCAGACGACTCCTCACTCATAAATACGCTTTCAAAGTATTCCTTCCATCCGTTTAAATTCGGAACTTCATCATTCAGAATACATCCATTCTCGTCTCTTATAGCATTTATTATAGGCTGTTTTGTATTTCCCCTGGCAGTTCTTACGAGTTTCCAGAACATTTTTATGTTAGCCTGGAAATTATCAGATATCCTTCTATAATTCTTATCCGTTCTTTCTTTCTTTTTCCTTTCAACAACTTCTTTTATTCTCTTATTTAGACGTCTAAATTCTGCCTTTTTTCTTTCAATCTCATCATTCATACCAGAAGAATTACCAGCTTTGGTTGCTAATAAATCTAACCATGCTTTCTTCTTTGATTCAACTTCCACCCGTACCTCATCATACCCACCATAACGTATTACTTTTCCTTTCATTTGTTCTCTTACTTACACCACATACTTCGGTGGCGGTATCCACCAAACATTTCTTAATATTATCCCACACAGTATTCAAGTCTAAATCTTTCATACACAACTCATTCAAACATCAAATATTTTCTCTCAGTCTACATTTATACTTCTCTTTCACATCTTCATCTTGTAACTTCTCTATTCTTATACGCTGTAACGCAGTGGTACACAGATGTCCGATGCCGCCAACGCTTGAAAACACCATTAATTCGACATAAGACCAAGTAATGATCCGTCTCTACGTTGGACCCCCGGTAAACCCTTGTATCTACGACTGCGCTCCTCATTCTTTCATCCACAATTACGAAATCTATCATGCTTCTATCATCACCTCTTTCCCATGTATACATGTGAATCTTCTTATGACGAAAAAAAGTATTCGTCACAAAAAGATTTCCGCACATACGGTGAGGAGGTCTTCACCATTCTCATTTATACTTTCATCACCAAACGTTCCCAATATCCTTTCATAACCAGACCTCTTCACCCCAACCCTTCCATTAAAGTCTCCTAACATAATAATATTTTTATTTTCCTTACATTTTGTCAACACCATCCTTACCATGTCCCAAAACTGCTCTCGGATGTAAGTGGGCTTAGACATGTCTGGGGCGTACACCCGTAGCAGGAACAGCTTCTTTAAGCCCACTTTCATTCGTAACCATAGCAGTCTCGGGCTTACACATTCATACTCTTTCACACATTGACCCATTCTTTCTGAAAGGATGAAACCGACTCCCTGGTACGCCCGTTTGGTCTCGCCTACACCGGACTAATACGCAGTATACGTGCCATGTGCAGTGGCATCCTTTCCCTTCCGTTTCGTCTCATTCACACATAACACATCTATTCCTCTGTCATTCATCATTTCGCATACTTCATCCATCTTATGGTTCATTCCTCCATATACATTCAGCGTAGCCAGAAGGGTTTCCGCAATCCACTTTTCGCCCCTCCGGGAGACAGAACGTGACGGGTGGCGAACCTCGTCGCCGGTTTTTCTCCCGAAGATTCTTCGCACCCCTGCCCCATTTAAGGGGCGCCGGGAACTCGGGGCCATTTCTTTTATTTCGTGAGTCATGGTGCGAATAAGGGGTGGTGGTAGATTTTACGCCGCTACCATACGGCGAGGAGCCGAGTCTATTTTTTCGGCTTTGTCGCTCGTTTAGCACCACCCGGGGGACACGTGTAGGGTGAGCCTAAGGTTAGGTGGTCGAAGCCTACGGACGCGAGCGACTCATCCCCCTAATCCATCCTAAACTACTTTAATCAAATTTGCACACCGTGTATAGATTGGTCCAACTTCAGAGATAGGATAGTTTGTATGCCCCTGAGTGACCCATAATTATTTTTTTTGCGAACTTAAGGATGTTTATTACGACATGACAAAGGGCCGTCGAAAAGGGCAGAACAACGTCTGCCTGGCAAGCGAGTATATATATATGTATATATATATGTGTGTAGGCGAAAGGGGAATCATCTTTAGATTTACTCACGATGGACGGCAAAAATATGCGTACGTTGCAACACAAAGTACAGGAAAATACGAGTATTTTATAGGCGTGCCTAATATTATACCTCGGAAGATAACTGGAGTTTTGTGCTGAAAAGACTTGAGAGGTGGTAGTTGTTCAGTATTCGTTTTTGTGTGAACATTACTAGAACCGTTTTATTTGGGTTAACGGTTAAATCGTATTCATTGCGTCAACTCTTCACTATACGGAGAGCCGCTTGGGTCAGGTCGTACACCCTACTTGCTGTTTTTCTCGAGACCAGTATTGTCAGGTTATCTGCATAACTAATTGTATAGAAGTGGTTGGCATTTAATTTGCTGATTCATTTATGAGTTCATTTATGACCACATTCCACAGGAGAGGTGGTATAACCCCACCCTGCGGGCAGCCTTTCTTTATTTTGGACTGCTTGATATCCACCAGCAATCTTTATTTTTCGTTAACTGAGTATATTTACTATCGAGTCAATCACTGCCAACACAATGACAACACATGCTGTAAAAAAGATTAGAACTCTTACCAGTGTTGAAACAGCTAGAATAGTTTACTTTAGTTATTTCCATAGCATTATGTCGTATGGTATTTTGCTATGGGGACACGCAACTGACACTGAAATTATATTTATTTTGCAGAAGAGGGCCATTAGAGCAATATATAATTTAAAACCAAAAGAGTCACTGAGACAAAAATTTAAGGAAATCAATATATTAACTCTGGCCTCTCAATACATTTATGAAAATATAATGTACGTACACAAAAATAAAAGTAGTTTTGCGAAAATAAGTGATATTCATTCTGTAAATACTAGGAGCACACACAAGCTAGTAGTAGCAGTTACTCGACTCCACCGAGTCAGTAATTCATTCTTGGGGCGATGTATACGCTTTTACAACAAAATCCCAGAAAATATACAAAATTTGTCATACACAAAGTTCAAAAATGTTATTAAACTAAGTTTGTATAAAAAGGGTTATTATAATATTAAGGAATTTATGGATGATAATAACCCCTGGGAAGGGTGATCGCTACCAAGCTATTTCTAATTTGTCTTGTGTTGTTAATTGTAAACATGATTGTAAGCTATTATTGAAAAAAAATTGTCCCGCTGGGTTTCTTGCTGGTTCTTCCCAGGACAGAGGTTTTTTTTGCGAACCAGTGGTAAATTAAAAAAGTGACTTTCAATAAGTATTGTTATGATCTACATTGAATAAAAAAAGTTTCTCTTTCAAAGTTTCTGTTTCTGAAGGGCTGTAATGATGATGATGACGAAGGTTTTTTCCGAGAATAGGCCAGTAATTCGCAGGAAGTTAAGAAACACACTTAAAAACTTTTCATGCTTTTCACGAATTCCCGGTTTCATTCGAAAATTATTACAAGTATTATGCTATCATTACATCCCTTCACAAGTCCACTGCAGAACATAGGCCTCCCTCAAGTAATGCCACAATGCACGATCTTGAGACCACGCATTGGTTGCACCAAGACTATTCTTCTGAGTGTAACAAGATTGTTCTTGTTCTCAGGTTTTGAGGTATACTTACGAGAAAATGTGTCGTTATCTCCCGAACACTGCCCAGACGATCTGAATCAGTTGATTTACCTCTCGTTTGAAGTTGGACTTACGTTTTTTTACATGGGGAAACGCCTACGCATACTCGCCTCGCGGGGTCAAGGACTGGATATGTCGGGTTCGCACCAACTAAAACCTCATGGTGACCCACCTTCGTCGCATATTGGCAGGGCCACGGGAACGCTTTCGCACACATCCGTGGCCCCACCAGCGCCGGCCGCCTCATGGCGGCACTTCCTCGAGAGCGGAATATTCCTCGCCGTTCTCCTTACCAGGTAAGGCGCACAGAACACATGGCGCACCTTCCTCCACGGCTTCCAACTAAACCTGCGCAACGGACGCCACCACATATAATGTGCGAAGACTATGGGGCCAGGAAAAACGAGTAGTCAGAAGCACTAGCCTGCCTGACCCCAGCGGCGGATTTGGTCTATGGCTCCACCGCCAACCAAGATTCGGCTGCGGAGGGTAGGGAGAGCGGCGCCTCGCCATACCAACACTCCTCTTCCTCCACGACTCCACCTCGGCTGCAGCGGTAGGGGGATAGGACACCCCACTCTCCACAGCCCACTAGCACACATCCGAAGTGGGCTCGCCAAGTCCACTCAGAGCGGCCTCCTCGGGCCGGCCCTTCACCTCGGGCCAGCCATGAGGTTCCTCTTTATTCACCGCGGGTGACCAAGCCACGGCTTCTAAGCCCCCCCGCCATGACAAGGCGGGAACCCGTTCGGGGCGGAGATCGGACTTACCTAGTCCAACTATTTGCCCCGGGTAAACATACTCGTCGACAAATTCGAGCGTAGTGCTCCCAACAAGTACTAGCATAGTTGTAATTTGGAATTTACACAGGACCTTTATTTTGTTCATGTTCATCTTAAGATCTATCCGCTGGAAGACACTATCGAAGTGATTGAGCATAGTGCTTAGGTCTTCCAGTGATTCTGCCATAAGAACTTTATCTGCGGCAAATCGAAAGTGAGTGATTTACTTGCCATTGATGTTAATACCGTATCCTTTCTAGTCCAGTAGCTTGAAAACGCCTTCCAATACAGCGGTGAAGAGTTTCGCGTATTTTCGCGTATATAACGTCGCCACCTTACACCTCTCTGCCGTTCGATTGGTTTTGTACTCTGTTTTGTACTCAGATAGCCATCGTAGCCCTACTGTACAAACACCTCAGCACGTCGATATACCGACAGTCAACTTTTCACCGCTGAAGGGACAGTAGCACATCATAGTCCACCAACGTAAGGCAAAGTGGTAAATTGTATTCTGCGTTTTTATGTACAATTTGCCGGAGGATATGAACGATACAAGAGTCCACTCGAAAACCGGCTTTTGAGAGCCTGGAAGTCGTCGAGTCTGCGTGCGAGACAATTCGTAATGATTCTCGAAAACAGCACTTAGACGCGGCTTACAAGGGAAGTCGGTCTGTAGTTGTCGCCTCTCTTGAAGAACAGGAATACCACAGTTCTGCTCCACGCCTCTGGAGTAGTGCCACTATAGAGGACGGAATTAAAGATCTTCTGAAAGACTTCAAGTGTTGGTTTTCCACCCGTTGTTAGAAGCCCCGCTCCAACTATATCCTCGCCTGTGTCCTTGTTGTTTTGACGCTCGGAATAGTGTCAGATTGCACTATCAGCACTATGTTGTGTTGAAGACTTGCACTTGGATCGTTATACTTGCATGTAGCTCCAACTATGACATGTCCTCTCATGACCTCTCAAGCTCACTCAAAATATCAGCAGTCCCAGAAGCGATAATACGACTTTCGGTCTTCAGCTTCAAAACTTGGCCTTGATGTTTGGGGCCTTGGTTCAGCTAGATCGCTTTTTTAATACGAGCTGTTTGGAAGTTGCGTAATTCCCGTCGCAAACATCCAGCAACATCCATGAGACTAAGAGTAAGATCGTAGAGTTTTTGTGTTCTTCAGGGACGGGTCATCCACATTTTCCACTATATTGTAGTATTCTGGGCACTGAAAACGATTTTGTAAATTGAGCTGAAAGATTTCAGGGCTTTGGATTAGAGCACGAGGGGGACGAAGCGTTGACTTTCACTTCATTAGACCTGACTTCTCCAGCTTAACGTTTAGTTTCAGTTAGCCTTTCACCATTCGGTGAAATCTGACAGTCTTCACCTTGGCGATCACTGCGACATTACTGAACAGTTGCGGTCTGGTCTTTATAATTAAGTTAATCTCATTTTTTGTCCAATCGTCGGGGCTTGATCACGTCCACTTTCTGTGAGGCCGTTTTTGGAAGAAAGAGTTCATCAGAAAGAGCTCCTCTTTTTCTATGAAGTCCGCCAGCTGCTGGCCCTTTGGGTCCCGTTGCCTTATTTCGAATTTCCTTGATTTAAGCCCACAGTTCTCTACAACATCAGACTATAGATGTCCTCATACATTTCCTCCACCACCTCATCGAAATGTGCCGAGGTTAGTGAGTAAACCTATTTGTCTCGCAATGAATACCGTTTGGTGATTCTGAGCATAAGGAACGCAACCCTCGTCATCACACTCCAAGTTTTTACAACGTTGTTATCGAGACTTGTGGACGATAAATCTGACACCTCCTTGGGACAGATAAACCATCTGTGATAGAACCGGTGATAGAACAAATTGCCGGTTTCAATGATTACCGTGCCCTCCCCCTCTCTTCGGACCTCAGATAACCCTATAATATCCCAGTGCAACTTGTCTATCTCTTCTTCTAACTTTAGGATCATCTCGTGAGTCCTCAGTGTGCGTGCGTTAAATGTTGCCAGGTCGAGTCGTCTTATGTAGCAACCGAACCTCCACCGGAGATTCTTGGTACCCCCTTCTCCGGAGTTACTGCGGTCGCCACCGTAGCCAGGAATAGCAGGGTCACGGGGGACTGGGAGTAGTTTATTTATGTCGTTGCTCAGGGGAGGATGGTTGCCATAAATGCCACGCTTGGCAATCGGGTTGGCAACCCCAGCTTTTTTATTGCAGTTATCAGAAAGATGCTACTGCCCATCTTCTGCCTTAGGTTCCCTCTGTCGCCTCCTACGACGCCCACGTGAAGATATGAAGTAAGTGGATATTCTGACACCGCCACTGCACGGCACTGTAGTAAATAGTAGTAGTAGTATTATGCTAAATTCTTGTGAATTAACATCGCGAATTTTAATAATGATCACCACCCATACTTGGATTTTAAAAATTTGTAGATCTAAAATCTTTGAACCAATGACAGCAAGCAGCATCTAATGAGAGCGATTACAGTATAATAAATTTATCCCGACTTTGGTGAAACCTACGTACGACAGAAGATATGTGTAGTACTACAAACAGATTATGATTTTATTACCTAAAATAGATAATGTCACAGATAAATTAAAGGCACCTATATAAGGAATACCTTTTGGTAGGCGGATGGACGTTTGCAGTACCAGATCTCTCGCACCTTCGACCCTGCTGTCCGTAGCCAGTCTGGCACAAGGCACAAAATTTTTCCAGTATTTCCCGTACCTATCTCTTACGACTCTCATGGGAAGAAATGGGATGATGGATTATCTTAACCACCACAAGCCAAATTGTAACTTACAGTACTGTATTATGTTCTGCACAGCTTACAAATAATGATAAAAATAGATGAGGATTAGGATGTCCACGCTATAAATTTCCCATTCGGTGACTTAAATAGTGAGATGTATTTTTAAAAAAAACTACGAAAGCGATATCAGTCACTTAATTACCCTTATTATATACAAAAAGACTACGTGAAAATTTGTAAAAAATATCATAATTAAAAATGTAAATAATATTCATTGTTAAATACGCCGTTACTACTTTTATTAAAAAAAATTTAAAAGCAGTTTTTACTGATATATGTGTTATTATATTTGTAAACTTTTAAGTAAACTATGTTTTATGTGGTTTTACGTGCTTAGTTAGCGCTACTGCCTTGTCTATTAATTACCTAGATGCACTGCGAGGAGGGGTTGTTAGTAGTTTCGTTCAGTGCGGAGGTTGGGAGGCAGTTATAGTTCTATTATGAAACCTTTATATTATAAGCTTCTGCTGTATAAATGATTTATTGTTTTAATTAACAAAGGAAAGTTTTCGCATCATTTTATACAATTATTAGTTTTCTAACTACAAAATATTTATAACTAGCCATACCCTCCCCTCGTCTTCGCCATGGTAGAATCTAATAATGTGGCGTATTTTTTTTAAAAAAGGGGAGTCAAACGAGCATGCGTTACCTTATGGTTAATACCCACGCCCATGAACAATCGCAACACTCGGGGAATTGCAGATGCGTTGCCGGCTTTTAGGAAAGGAGTACCTAAGTTCTTTTCTTGAAGGTCCCTAAGTCTCCAGTTCTCTACACTCACATTGCTTATGTTTATTTTAATTTAAGGTTATCTAAGACTATTTAATTTATAAATATTTCATTTAAGAATTTTGTTCGGAACAAGCATGGGCAGTTTTGATTTTTTGCAAAAGAGTTTTAGATCACTCCTGGTTTTTGTTCTCGATCTGTTCGTGAAGTTTCATATTTCCGAATATTAGAGCGGACAGACAGACAGACATCTTACAAATGCGATAGATCCCGATGTTTAAAAATCTGCATAAAAATAACTACAGTGCGCGTCGTTCAAGGGCAATAGTTTCACCAAGAAACGATTCAGTTATTGAGGTAAACGAATTTATACTACAAAGGGCCAGGTAGTATAAAATGTTATGAGTCCATTGATTTAGTCTGCAACAGCTGTAGTTGCTTAACTGTACATTTTTTATATGATAATAATGTCCTCCAGACCGAATTTCGGCCTTAACGAAGGCTAGCCATCGGCGCAGGACAGGATTATAGTGCCCAAGTGTATGCGCAAGCACAAGTGCACACCTCATAATGCGGTGGGACAGTAAACCGACACGACCGGAGAGAGATCAGGCGCAGGACCAACGGCTTTACGTGCTTTCCGAGTCACGGGGGTGAGACACCGCCACCTTCCTGACTCCGGGCAGCTACTGAGAATTTCTTGACAGAAAAACTCAATAATTGATTTTTCTGGCCCGACCCGGGATTCGAACCCAGGACTTCACGATCAGCAGTCGCACTACTACAACCACTGGACCAACGAGGCGTTCAAAGTCAAAGTTTTATATGATAGGGTGACAAACGAGCACACAGTCCACCTGATTGTAAGTCTTTGTTGTAGCCTAATCTATCCTCGATTACGAATCAAAATTCAGAGGCGTTGTCACCTGTGAGGACTAAGATGGAATGCCTCGTTTCTAGTAAAAGGGGTATCCGGTTCTCTACACTCAGCATACGATACACAGCAGCATTAAGCTGCTATTTTACGCTGTTATTCTGTGAGAGCGTAATCGTTCCTCGGTCGAGCCGACCTATTCGTTCTACAACTATACTATTAATATAACTGCAGCATGGCTCTATCACATACAATGAAAGTATTCCCAAAAACTTTTGAATCAAAACTTTTGACTCGCTCAGGAATAGAGTAGCTTTTCCTTGGTAAATAATTTTTCAAATCTGCATTTGTTCACGCGAATGAAGTCGAGGCCGGGTCATCTAGTTTTACCTTTATGTAAAGTTAAAAATAATAGCAAAGTCATATTTCTTTCTTCAGACCACCGCTACCGTTAAAGCCTATCAAAACTCCACTGCTGAATATATCCCCATAAAGTGCCTCATGTGCAATATCAAGCTACCCATATATGAAATATATTCCTTGCTTTTAGGCGGGTTGAGAATCGCAGTTCTTTTTTATTTTTTTACGAGTGTGACCGCTATAATTTTGAACCAAAACGAATGTTAACAAGATGAAGAGTACCCTCATAAGGTCATAACACTGTTTGTTATTTAACGAAGTATAAACGTAATAGAGCCATTTTGCAGCTAAATAATATAATATCTACAGATTAGTCGGCTCGACCAGGGAAGGACTACTCTCTCACTGAATCCCAACGAAAGAAAGTTGCCGCAAGAATAGTTTGCAACGGAGAACTTTAAACACACAAAAGTCTTTTTCACGGACAAAAGTCTTTTGAAAAATTACTTTTACTTAAAAGCAAAAGCCAACTTCAGAGAACTAAAAAAATTACCACATGACAGCTTTAGAAGTTAATGCTAAGACATAGTGTGTATACGGAATATTAAAGCCGCAGCTATGACTTTTTGTTAGTGGATTTAGAAAAATGGAAGGGGGAATATGAAACAAGCACGTATCTTTTTTTATTGAATAACGGTGACCAACGAGCACACAATCCACCTGATGGTAAGTTAATGATGTCGCCCATAGAAATTTAAATCTATCCTTGATTAAGAATCAAAGTGCAGATAGGATGCCACTCCTGAGGACTAAGATAGAATGCCTCGTTTCCAGTAAAAAGGGTCTCCGGTTATCTACACCCACCATACGAAACACAGCATATTCTGTGAGAGCGTGATCTTTCACCGGTCAAGCCGACCCATTCGTGCTACAACCATAATATCGTAGCTCCAGCATAGCTCTACCACGCATATAAATGTCTTCTTTGATTGAGTAATTTTATGCGCGCCGGACCCACGCTGCAGCTATATTATGGTTGTAGCACGAATGGGTCGGCTTGACCGGGGAAGGACCATGCTCTCACAGAATACCAGCGTTAAATAGCAGCTTAATACTGCTGTGTTTCGTATGGGGAGTGTAAAGAACTGGAGACCCTTTTTAATGTAAACGAGGCATTCCATCTCCTCCTAGTCCTCACGGGTGAAAACGCTACATTTTAATTCTTAATCGAGGATAGATTACGGCCTACAGCATCCACTTACCATCAAGTAGACGGTGTGTTCGTTTGTCACTCTTACTCTTTATAAAAATGTTGATTTTAAGACATTTTACCATTGACTTATATATAACCGTTTTACATAAATAGTCCACGGACAAACATCCAGATCCTGAACAATTATTCTTGTAGATATTTGTGTTATTTGTATTATATACAATTTGTATTATACATTACCTGTATATATTATATACAGATATTTGTACCGTGCAAAATTCGAACCTGTAGCCAATTACTGAGCCATCGTAACGAAAATCAATAAATATATCTGTAACATGATAGTAATTAAGTCCGATTTCTACGATTTTTACCTCATTTTATATAAAAAAGGCATTTGCCTTTGCCATATTATAAAAGACTTTAGCTGTTTTTATAAATCAAATCCTATAAAGCCATCAGCGGTGGATAAATCTAATTTTCAGACACTAAATTCAAATCGTATTATTCGGATACAGCCTGACTCTATCACATACAAGGTAGATCTCAGGACAAACGTCATACGGATAACTCAAATTCCGTGTAATTTTTAAAACTATCCAAAATGCTACCCGGAAACGAGTATGTACGGAATAAAACCAACTTCATCAGCATGAATAGTTAAAACTTTTAATAAACTAATATTGGTAAAAATATAGGACAGTTTATTTTTAATTACGGAGTTGTCTTTATTTAAAGTAAAAAATGTATATTTACAGTAGATTATATAAATACCACAGCTGGGTGAAGGCCTCCTCTCATTTCTGAGAGAGTTACGGTGCGAGCTTAAGGGCTAAGTGGAATCAATAAGCACTGGATACTGGAGCAGCGATGCGGACTTATTGTTCCATAACCTTTTTAAATAGGAGAGGAGGCCTGTGCCCAGGTGTAAAACGTATATTGGCTGCAACTTTACTTTAGTTTTATGAAGCAATTATTCCGCCACACATTTCTAGTGCGTTTTGGCGTATACTCTTCGTCATCATCATCATCATCATTACAGCCCACTGCTGAACATAGGCCTCCCCCAAGGTATGCCACAAAGCACGGTCCTAAGCCACCTGCATCCATCGACTTCCTGCATGTCTTACCAGGTCGTCACTCCATCTAGTGGGGGGTCGCCCCACACTTCGTCTACCGGTACGAGGCTGCCACTCGAGAACCTTTTTTGCCAACGGTTGCCCTCTCCATAGCTCGCTGAGCGACTTTGAGCGTCCTCATACGGCCAGCAGTGAAGGACCACGTCTCAGTTCCATATGTCATCACTGGCAACACGCACTGGTTGTACAACTTAGTTTTCAGGTTTTGAGGTATACCTGACGAGAAGATGCGTTGTAATTTCCCGAACGCTGCCCAGCCGAGTTGAATCCGTCGATTGACCTCTCGGTCGAAGTTGGACTTACCTAGCCGGACTATTTGTCCCAGGTAAACGTACTCGTCAACAACTTCGAGCTTAGTGCTCCCAACAACTACCGGCATAGGTGTGACATGGACATTAAATATACTCTTCGTAATTACTCGAAATATTTTACATGCGTACGAACATAAACTCAGAGGGGTGGATGAGCTACGCTAAGAAAATTTTCTGCAACTTTTATTTATGTCCTATCAACAAATGGCATCAAAGTAGCTTTATAAGTTTAGTCGCGGCACAACGCTGGCTGAAATTTAAAGTCAATTTTGCTTTCAGTACGCGCGGGAAATCGTGTAGAATAGACATGTCCGCTGTAAAGGCTCGAAGAGTTTTCGCATATACGATATTTGCCTTTTGAAACATAAATTATTTTTATTTGCTTTAAATTAACTAACAAACAATATCGTTAACTCTGTGAAAATAGCAGAAAATTATTCGGTATTCGGGCATGGATTAGATATTTTATTTTATTAATTTGTGTGGGTGAAGGAAGAAAAAAGAACAAATAAGAAAATGACAATGGAATTAGAACTTTTTCTCCGCGAAAATGAGACCTACGATGATTTTTATAACCGGTGCAACAACTTAACACACTTCGACTGCAGCGAGGAGGAAATGTTGTGGTGGATGATGGGTTCGCGTAGACTGCCATTAAGTGAAATTATACCAATCACCACTGTTCTGGTGGTCATATTTTTAACTGGTGTCGTGGGGAACGCTTGTGTGTGCGTGGTTATTGTGAGAAATCCGGGTTTGCATACAGCTACAAACTATTATTTATTCAGCTTAGCTGTGAGTGATTTATTATTGCTTTTATTTGGTAAGTACACTAATTAAACAATCTGGAAGGCATTTCGGATATTAATTATTAGATAATATTTAAAACGTCGTACTTATTTATTCTGTGATTTAAGATAGTAAAAATGGTTTAGGTAAATATAGAACATTTATGACATAGATAAATGTGGCTTGGAATTATTTTTTTAATGTGATTTCATTTCGTAAATATATTTTAGGTAGAGTTTAAAGCTGCGCAATAAAAAATGCCAATTGAAAAAAAATTTGGAAAATATGTAGAGCGCAAATTATTTCTTTTTTGCGTTTATAAATCATAATATATTTACGAATTAGTGAATGATCTAAAATTTAGCAACGCTCGTTTTTATTGGCAATAGAGTGACAGGTGAATTATCTGTTTATTGATGTTAAATGGCTACAAAAAGGCATGTACGTGTATACATACAATATATATACAAAGGCAAAGTAATGTTGTATAGCCTTTTACCTAAAACCATCGATCACTAATAAAGAATCCTAAAACCGACTAGGGCATCGGTAAAGCGGGATCTTTTACATTACACTTCTTCCCCGGCCAATTCAGAGATAATAAAAGCACATATAATTTGCAAATAAAAATTTAATTAAATTTATTAAAAAAATATTATGGTCGAGTTTTCTGAAGTAAAGTTATTTCCATACGTTTGAATACTCATTCTAACAACGCACTTAAGGGGACCACAGGGTTTTTGTTACATGTTATAAATGTTCTATTGTAGGAATAATAGTAGATAGTTCGACAGAACCAAGTATATATAAACTATTCAATAAAAAAATAAGTACCAAATCTGTAGACGTCCCCATTATTCGATGTCGGCTAAACCGCACAGTGAGTTTGTTCCATTCCTAACACAGCATTGATATTGCGAGCTGTCTCTGCTGCGACAGAATCACTTTTAACCACGAACCGCAAATTCGTATTTGAATATCACTCTTATTTTGGAAGTCAGTATTTGTGTAAAACACGGAGTTTTACACAAATACTGAATGTCCAACAATAGAGTCACAATACAATTTTTGAATTTAGAATCTTGAAGTTTTCGTATAAAATAGTTTGAATCACGAATCTCGGATCATGCAAATTAAATTTTTTGAGTTTTTCTGGTTTTATAACATCCGTCCGCTTATCTAGGTAATACAAGTGAGAAAACACCAATTTTAAGAATTTCCAAAAGTATTATAAGAATTACACGCACATAGCAATTACAAGTTTAGTTGTAAAGGAGCTTCATAGAACTTTTTTTTATATAATACAAGTGTTGACCCATTTCGATGCACCGCTCTTATTTTCCTCTCCATGACCGAAACTGCGGTGGCGGAACTGTATACCACATCCACCGCTGAGGATGGGCAGGCTACTGATTCTGAGTTCATCTTTTAGTCTCATGGCCTCCACGTATTGGAATCGTGGTGAGTGGTGTAAAAAAAGGGCGACTGGCATGACCAAAGCATTTGCAAGGTCCTGATGACGTAGCCCATACGTGGTGAAAGTAAAATGTGCTGGTCTGCCGCCTCAGTGGCCTATTGAAATAGCAAAATGCTAATATTTATTTATGGCAACATAAAACGTTTCTCTAATGCGGGAAATAGAGTAAATGGGGCCTTGCACTCTATTGTGAAGAGTCAGAATGTGTCGAAAAAGGCACGTATGGCAATTCACAATGCTGTGTTGGTCCCTACTTTAACGTATGGTAGTGAAAGTTGGGTGTGGCAGAAGAAGCACGAGAGTAGAATAAACGCAGTAGAAATGCGGTCGTTAAGGAGTATGTTAGGGCTGAATCTGAATGACAGGGTAAGAAATTGTATAATTAGAGAAGAGTGTGGTTTGCAAGATGATGTTGTGACCAGGATTAAGAAAGGAATGCTTCGGCGGTTTGGTCATGTGGAAAGAATGAACGAGGAAAGAGTGACAAAGAAAATTTATAATTTATAATATATATACATACATACATAAACACTCACGCCTGTCACCCAGAGGGGTAGGCAGAGACTACGGACTTCCATTTGGCACGATCCTGACATACCTCTTTCGCCTCCTTTACATCCATATATCTACGCATACATGCTCGTCGGTTAAGGGTACTTCTAACGTGGCCCATTTTCAAAATATCGCCAATTTGGTCGATAAACTTTTTTCTAGGGCGTCCCTTTCCGACTCGGCCATTCACATCTGCTATATAAATTTGCTTTGTCACTCTTTCCTCATTCATTCTTTCTACGTGACCAAACCACCGAAGCATTCCTTTCTTAATCCTGGTCACAACATCATCTTGCATACCACATTTATCTCTTATCACGCAATTTCTCACCCTGTCATTCAGATTAAACCCTAGCATATTCCTTAAAGACCGCATTTCTACAGCATTTATTCTACTTTCGTGCTTCTTCTGCCACACCCAGCTTTCACTACCATACATTAAAGTAGGGACTAACACAGCATTATGAATTACCATACGTGCCTGTTTTGACACATTCTGGTTCTTCATAATAGAGTGTAGTGCCCCATTCACTCTATTCCCTGCATTTACTCGTCGTTCTATTTCCCTATCATATCTACCATCCCCGCTAAATACACATCCCAAATACACAAACTCATCCACTTGCTCAATTAACTCTCCTTCTATTCTTATTTCACATACCGTTTTGCTTTCTTCTCTTTCAAAAACCATCACTTTCGTCTTAGATGCGTTCACTTTCATTCCCCTTTCTTTCAATTCCCAGTTCATTAATGTAACCATCATTTGCAACTCTGCCGCCGATGACGCAAGTATGACTTGATCATCGGCATACAAAAGGCATTTGACGGTTAACTCGCCCATTCTTAACCCACATTCCTCATCTTTCAAAGTTTGCAAACACCGGTCCATAAATAGGTTGAACAGCCAAGGGGAAGCTACACAGCCCTGTCTGACACCTTTTTGGATGCCAAACCAGTCCGAGTAGACCCCATTGATCCTGACACAAGCACTAGAGTCCCTATAAAGAGACCTTAATGCCTGTATCAAACCAGCGCTCAACCCATATGAGTTCAGTGTTTGCCATAACACATTCCTGTCCACTCTGTCATAAGCCTTTTCCAAGTCCATGAACGCACAAAAAACTTTCTGGTTTTTGGCCAAAAACTTCTCCGCAATCATGCGCATGGAAAAGACTTGATCTGTACACCCCATTCCCTTTCTAAAACCCGCTTGCACATCCCAAATTTTTCCATCAGTTTCTTTCATAACTCTTTCAATTAACACCTTAGCATACAGTTTACCCACAATACTAAACAAGCATTGAATGGATGGGTAGGTATCGCTCGACCAGGATACGAGTCGGTGCTTGGAAAGTTTGGCGATAAAAGGGTTAATGATGCTGGCAAGCTTATACTGGCTGTATGCAAGGAAAAGGGTCTTCTTGTGACAAACACTATGTTTAATCACAGGAAGATCCATATGTACACTAGAGAAAGAAAGAATGAGAGAAGTATGATTGATTTGTTCCTGGTGGATGACCGACTGCGAAAACAGGTGATGGATACACGAGTGTTCAGGGGTGCTGACCTGGGAACGGATCATTATCTAGTAATTACTAGATTTAGGGGTTTGTTCGCGGGTTGGCGCCACCGGACGGCGGTAACAGAACCACAGTCGGTCTGTCGCATCCGAAGCTGGAAGCTTCAGGAGGCGGATACTAGGGACAAATATCACGCGAGGGTAGCCGAAAAGCTTGACACCATCGATGGCAGGAAAGAATGTGTGGAGAGAACATGGCAGAACCTTAGGGATGGAATGGTAAGTGCAGCGGAAGAAGTATGTGGTACGACAAAAAGAGGTAGTAGTAAAAGAAGAGATGCATGGTGGAATGATGAAGTGAAAGAAGCTGTAAAAAAGAAGAAAAAAGCATGGTTAGACTACTTGGCCTCTAGTAACGATGAGCATATGAGAGAGAAGATGAAAGAAAGATATAAGCTGCAGAAAGTTCATGCGAAAACATTGATTGAGGAAGTACGTGAAAGGTGTAGAATAGAAGCGGACGAGAGGTTGTCGCACAACTTTAGGGAAAACTCCAAACTCTTCTGGAAAGAGGTTGGAAGGTCCCGGAGTGGTGCGACAGCTTTAAGAATGAACAAAGTGCTTTCGAGAACCAATGACGTCCTCTCAGAAAAATCGGACGTCATGCAGCGATGGAGTGAATTTTATAGAGAATTGTATGCGTGTCATGATCTTAGTGAAGGATCCGGGGGTGACGCCGTGACTGGCACGCCAGACACGGACCTCGATGACACTGAGGTCATCAGCATGAAAGAGATTGAACGTGCGATTCGAAGTTTGAAATGTGGTAAGGCTGCGGGACTAGACAGAGTTACTGCTGAAATGGTCAAGTACGGTGGGCCTCGCGTCTGGGACAGCTTTCATCTGCTGTGCAATTTGTGCTGGCGGACGGGAGATGTCCCGGATGATTGGCGATCCGCGGTCATTGTGCCTTTATATAAAGGTAAAGGTTCACATTTTGACTGCGGGTGCTATCGGGCGATCAGCTTGACCAGTTTAGCAAGTAAAGTTTATTCGAAGGTTTTGACACGCAGGATGCAAGAGAAATCGGAAAGATTCTTATGGGAGGCACAATGCGGATTTAGACCTGGAAGAGGATGCACGGATCAAATGTTTTCTCTCCGCATGATCACGGAGAAGCTTCTGAGTGTTAACCAGAGGATTTTCTGTGCTTTTGTGGATCTGGAGAAAGCATTTGATAAGGTTATAAGGAAGAAAATGTGGGAACTGTTGCCGGGATATGGTGTGGATGGTCGATTGTTAAGGGCTGTGCAGTCACTCTACTATGACTGTAAAGCCTGTGTGCGGGTAGGGCATGACCTGTCACCCATGTTTAGCGTCCAAGCGGGCGTAAAACAGGGTTGTGTCATGTCTTCCTGGCTGTTCATACTGTATCTCGACAGCTGTTTACAGAAGCTGAAAGATAGCTGTTTGGGTGTGAAATTGGGTGACATAAAAGTTAATTGTCTGCTGTATGCTGATGATGCTGTGCTTATTGCACCATCAGAAGCAGAACTGCAGGCATTAGTCACGTGTATGAAAGAGGAATGTGAAATTAAAGGTCTCCGTTTGAATGCTAATAAAACTAAGGTTCTGGTATTTGAAAAGGACGAAGAGAGAACGAAATGTGAAATATGGGTAAATCAGGAATGTCTAGAACAGGTAAATGAAATTGTATACTTGGGGAGTGCTTTCAGCCGGGATGGAAGATGTGATTTAGATGTGGATAGGCGTGTCGCTGCCGGAAACAAAGTCAATGGTGCCCTGAATGCATTAGTAAAAAGGCAAGGCGTGGTGAAGAGTGCACGCCTTGCAATACATAACGCAGTGTTGGTACCGACTTTGTTATATGGCAGCGAAACCTGGGTATGCCAGAAGAAGCATAAAAGCAAGTTGAATGCAGTGGAGATGCGATCTCTTCGTAAAATGTGTGGCGTTACCATAGCCGACCGAAAGCGAAACGAAGAGATTCGCAATATGGCAGGATTGAAAGATGACCTTATCACAAAAATTGATAGGGGCGTACTCCAATGGTTTGGGCACGTTGAACGAATGAGTGAAGACCGAATGGTGAAGAAAATATATAGAGCGAAAGTAAATATTAAAAGGTGTCGAGGTAGACCGAGACTAACTTTCGAAGACCATGTGAGCAAATTGCTCGAAGAGGGGAGGGTCAAGAGTACTCGGATACCTAGACGTGCATGTATGAAGAAGATAATGAACCTGAAAGAAGCGAAAGAGGTATGTAAGGATCGTGACACTTGGCGATCTGTTCTCTCTGGCTACCCCGTTAGGGATTGTGCGTGACGATAAGTAAGTAAGTAAGTAAGTAAGTACTAAGCAAGCTGATACCGCGGTAGTTTTTGCAGTCCCGCTGTGACCCTTTTCCTTTATATATTGGTACTATAACTGCTTTACACCAGTCATCCGGTACCCGTTTTAATTCCCAACATAAATTAAACAAGGTGTACAGCAGGCCTGCCACCACTTCCTCTCCAGCCCTTAGCATCTCGAGTGATACTCTATCATATCCAGCTGCCTTACCTGCTTTCATGCTTTTCATTGCTTTCATTATTTCATCTACACTTATCTCCATACCCCTTTCCACTTCTTTCGGAATTTCTAGTTCATTTAATTCATACGACTCTTCACTCATAAACACGCTTTCAAAGTATTCCTTCCATCTGTTTAAATTCGAAACTTCATCATTCAGAATACATCCATTCTCGTCTCTTATAGCATTTATTATAGGCTGTTTTGTATTTCCCCTGGCAGTTCTTACGAGTTTCCAGAACATTTTTATGTTAGCCTGGAAATTATCAGATATCCTTCTATCATTCTTATCCGTTCTTTCTTTCTTTTTCCTTTCAACAACTTCTTTTACTCTCTTATTTAGACGTCTAAATTCTGCCTTTTTTCTTTCAATCTCATCATTCATACCAGAAGAATTACCAGCTTTGGTTGCTAGTAAATCTAACCATGCTTTCTTCTTTGATTCAACTTCCACCCGTACCTCATCATCCCACCATAACGTATTACTTTTCCTTTCATTTGTTCTCTTACTTACACCACATACTTCGGTGGCGGTATCCACCAAACCTTTCTTAATATTATCCCACACAGTATTCAAGTCTAAATCATTCATACACAACTCATTCAAACATCTAATATTTTCTCTCAGTCTACATTTATACTTCTCTATCACATCTTCATCTTGTAACTTCTCTATTCTTATACGCTGTAACGCAGTGGTAGATACAGATGTCCGATGCCGCCAACGCTTGAAAAGACCATTAATTCGACATAAGACCAAGTAATGATCCGTCCCTACGTTGGACCCCCGGTAAACCCTTGTATCTACGACTGCGCTCTTCATTCTTTCATCCACAATTACGAAATCTATCATGCTTCTATCATCACCTCTTTCCCATGTATACATGTGAATCCTCTTATGACGAAAAAAAGTATTCGTCACAAAAAGATTCTTTTCCGCACATACGGTGAGGAGGTCTTCACCATTCTCATTTATACTTTCATCACCAAACGTTCCCAATATCCTTTCATAACCAGACCTCTTCACCCCAACCCTTCCATTAAAGTCTCCTAACATAATAATTGTAATGTAGGGTAGTAGGTTAAGACTTATTATGTAGGTGGCGGGTAAATTAAGATAATACAGCGAATTCATTATGGAATAAACGACATAGATTGCGCTACGTTCTTTGTGTTCTCTCCGGCTTTCATAAACATCACATTGGCGACGAGGATAAAAACGTAGTTTTATTGTGTTTTTAATCGTTGTGAGTAAAAGTTTACAAGTTAATTCGAGGACAATGTCGATTGGAAAAGTAAACGAGTTCGATGTAAAAACCGGGGTGTGGTCGTCGTATGTCGATAGACTTGAGATGTATTTTACGGCAAATAAAATAAATAGTGATCTCAAGTTGCCCACGCTAATAGCGGTCATGGGCGATGAGGCCTACGAGTTGCTAGTGAACCTGGCTAGCCCCGTGAATCCGTCGGAATTAAAATACGACGCCGCCATTAGTCTATTGCGCAACCACTTACAGCCGGCACCATCCGCGTTAGCGGAAAGGTATCGTTTTAGACAAAGGAGGCAAGCAGCGGATGAGAATATAGCAGAGTACGTAGCAGAGTTAAAAAAATTAACACGTCACTGCAAACTGGGCGACGGTCTTAGTGAAAGTCTACGGGATCAATTTGTCTGCGGATTAAGGAGCGATGTTATTCGGCAGAGGCTGTTTGCGGAGGATGACACATTAAGTTTCACCAATGCGATAAAGATTGCCAGCTCGTTAGAGGCCGCGGAGCGGGACGCTGCGGCGGTAGATGCAACCGAGTCAGCAACATCAGGAAGAGATATGGCGGGGGTGCACTCGCTGGTGATCGGGAAAAATGGATCGCGGAGAACGTTGGGGGGAGGCGGGCGCGGAATGCGCGGAGACCGCCAGCCACAACACAATCGGCCGGGATCGTCTACAGCTGTAAGGAGGCCCGATGCAATTAGCAGTCAAAATTGCAGCGGATGCGGAGGGACAGGCCACGGTTATGAGGATTGTCGGTTCCGGGAATACGTGTGCAGCAGGTGCAAGAGCACGGGTCACCTACGACGCGTGTGTCCGGGACAGGGCGCGGCATGTATTCGCACAACCAGGCATACCGCTTGTCATCAGGCAAACGTGGCACGGCATGATGAAAACGGGGGTCAATTAGAGGAGTTTCATCACCTATGTTTAGGTGACTATAAGGCGGTGAGTTTGCCAGTGACTGTAAATAATAAAGTCATCAATATGGAGGTTGATACGGGAACGGCAGTGTCATGCATTAGCGAACAAACTTATAAGCTATATTTTAGTACCATTAAGTTAGATAACACAAGTGTTAGTTTGAAGTTCTATGACGGTTCGTCACTTAGACCTTTAGGATTAATCACACCGGAAGTTTGTTACGGTGGAGAGAAAAAAAGATTAGAATTGTTTGTTGTCAAAGGAGGAACCACGTCCTTGTTGGGCAGGCAGTGGTTATCTGAATTAAAAATAAAATTACCATTATTTACCAACTGCCATAACTTGCAGAGTAACCGAAGTAATTTAGATGATCAATTGAAAAATTTGTTTTCCAGATATAAAGAATTGTTTAATGGAGGGCTGGGACGGTACACGGGCGGCAAGGCGACGTTAAGAATCCGCGAGGGGGCAGCGCCGGTGTTTCACCGCGCGCGGCCAATACCGTATGCGCTGCGCGAGCGCGTCGACGCCGAGCTGGACGCGATGCTGCGCGACGGCGTCATCGAGCCCGTCGACTGCTCCGACTGGGCCTCGCCGCTGGTACCGGTAAACAAAGCTGACGGTTCGTTGAGAATTTGTGCTGACTATAAGGCGACGATAAACCCTGTTTTGTTAGTTGATCGATATCCCTTACCTAGAGTTGAGGATTTAATTGTTAGGTTGAGTGGGTCGAAATATTTTTCAAAAATCGATCTGTCTCAAGCCTATAATCAGATAGAGCTAGACGATACTAAAAAGTTAACCGTAGTTAATACGCACCGCGGCTTATTTCAGTATAATAGGTTAGTGTACGGGCTAGCATCGAGTGCTGGAATATTTCAGCGTATTATGTATAATTTGTTAAAGGACATCCCCAATGTCGAAGTATTTTTAGACGACGTCATAATCGGCGGGAAAAATAAGTTCGACCACCTTCAAGCCGTAGAAGCTGTCTTTAGCAGGTTACATAAGAACGGATTGAAATTAAAAAATCATAAATGTATATTTTTTGTAAACGAAGTGCAGTTTTTAGGGTATGTACTTAGTAAAGACGGAGTAAAAACAGACCCGAAAAAGATAGAAGCAATTGCTAAGCTACCTAGGCCTAGTAACGTGACCGAGGTACGGTCTTTTTTGGGTTTAGTAAATTTCTACGCAAAATTTATTAAAAACATGAGTAGTAGGCTCGTACCATTATACCAATTACTGAAAAACGGTCAAAATTGGTTTTGGTCGAAGGAATGTGAGCGCGCATTTGTTGAAGTCAAAAATGTATTAATCAGCGCGGAAGTATTAGCTCACTACGACCCCCAGCGGCCGGTTATAGTAACGTGCGACGCGAGCGCCAGAGGGATAGGGGCCGTGTTGTCGCAGCCGAGCGACGACGGCAGTCGCGAGCGCCCCGTGGCTTATGCGTCACGCACGCTTAACGACGCCGAGAAAAACTACTCGCAGATACACCGCGAGGCATTAGCGATTATATTTGCCGTAAATAAATTCCATCAATATTTGTACGGTCGGCATTTTACTCTGCGCACCGATCACAAGCCGCTAGTGTCCATTTTTGGACCGAACACAGGTATACCAACTATGGTAGCGAGTCGGATGCAACGGTGGGCAATTATTTTGTCCGCTTATTCGTTTGATATTGAGTACATACGTACCGATGTGAATGGAGCGGACGGCCTGTCGCGTCTGCCGCTTTCGTCTAGTAAGATGACTCATGCGGCGCCCGAGCAAACGTATCTGCATTTCGTTCAGCAATCATTGTTGTTAGATTATAATAAAGTTAAAAATGAAACCGCTCGGGATCCAATTCTCTCGAAGGTTATTAGCTATATTCGGGATGGTTGGCCAGGGGAATGTAATATTAAGGGTTTACAACCGTTTTTTAATCGAAAGAATGAATTATATGAGGAAATAGGCTGTGTGATGTGGGGGCATAGACTAGTTGTTCCGGAGGCCTGTAAGGAAAAAGTTTTATGTATGATTCACGAACCTCATATGGGCATTGTCAAATCCAAGGCTATAGCTCGAAGCTATGTTTGGTGGGCCGGTGTGGACGAGGCGGTGGAGCGGATATGCCGGGAGTGCGAGATATGCCCGGCGCAAGCGGATGCTCCGCCAAAACAGACGCCTCGTATGTGGCAATGGCCCAATCGTCCTTGGTCAAGGATACATTTAGATTTTATGGGGCCCGTTTTTGGAAAAACGTACTTGGTAGGGGTCGATGCGATGTCAAAATGGCTAGAAATCTATCAAGTAGCGAGTACGGCAGCCACGGGGGTAATAGATAAGTTAAGGGAACTTTTCAGTCGTTGGGGACTACCCAAACAAATCGTGACGGACAACGGCCCCCCGTTCTCAAGTATAGAATTCAATAACTTCATATGCAGTCAAGGTATCGATCATATTTTCACGGCTCCGTATCACCCTGCTTCGAACGGTTTAGCTGAAAACGCGGTAAAAACCTTGAAGCGGGTTATAAAGAAAGCGGTGCAGGAAAAACAAAACGTAGACAGGGCACTACAAACTTTTTTGCTATATTATAGGAATACGGAGCATTCAACCACCGGCGAGAGTCCCGCTATGTTATTGTTAGGTAGACGACTGCGCACTAAGTTAGATATTTTAAAACCAGACAGGGAAAACAGGATTTATAAGGTGCAACGACACCAGAAAGACTTAGCCAAAGGAGGAGACAGGAAACTGAATCCTTCGGAAGATGTTTGGTATAGACAATACTTGAAAGGGGAAAAGTGGGGCAGTGGTCAAGTAGTAGACGTTAGGGGTCCTAATAGCTATACAATTAAGGGAAAAGGTGGCGAAATAATTCATAGACATATAGACCAATTAAAAAGGAGATCTTTAAGGGCATCTATGACATGTCCTTACAATGATCCTCCGTCAGGTTACAGCACAAATTCAACCAACGAGCCGACGGTGACACCAGAGGTGGGAAAGGCTCAGCCGGGTCCGTCGGCGGATCGGGATGACCGGGGGGTGGTAAAAACCTCAGAGGCTGAAATCGGCTTAAAGGAGTCGGCAAGGGAGACGACCAGTGAGAACCCGGGTTCACAGGCGTATCAGGATACCTTGCCAAACGTTGTACCGCCCACAAAGCCTCGGAGTCGCCCTATAAGGCAATGTAGACTCAAAAACCTTATTATTGATTAAGCGCTGATACAATAATGTTAAGTAATTAAGTTATATTTAAGATTAGCATAATAATAAATAAGTGTAGAGGAGTGTAATGTAGGGTAGTAGGTTAAGACTTATTATGTAGGTGGCGGGTAAATTAAGATAATACAGCGAATTCATTATGGAATAAACGACATAGATTGCGCTACGTTCTTTGTGTTCTCTCCGGCTTTCATAAACATCACAATAATATTTTCATTTTCCTTACATTTTGTCAACACCATCCTTACCATGTCCCAAAACTGCTCTCGGATGTAAGTGGGCTTAGACATGTCTGGGGCGTATACCCCTAGTAGGAACAGCTTCTTTAAGCCCACTTTCATTCGTATCCATAGCAGTCTCGGGCTTACACATTCATACTCTTTCACACATCGTCCCATTCTTTCTGAAAGGATGAAACCGACTCCCTGGCATGCCCGTTCGGTCTCGCCCACACCAGACCAATACGCGGTATACGTGCCATGTGCAGTGGCATCCTTTCCCTGTCGTTTCATCTCATTCACACATAACACATCTATTCCTCTGTCATTCATCATTTCGCATACTTCATCCATCTTATCATTCATTCCTCCACATACATTCAGCGTAGCCAGACGGGTTTCCGCAATCCACTTTTCGCCCCTCCGGGAGACAGAACGTGACGGGTGGCGAACCTCGTCGCCGAATATATTTATTAAAGATATAATAATGCTTTAGTCAAATATTAAAGATATATTAATGCTTTAGTCAAAAATTAAATATATATTAATGCTTCAGTCATTAGAAATATACAGTCAAATATCTACATAACTCTAATTCTTTTCCTCTGTTAATCTTTTTTCTGGCTGTTATTTGGTGTCCTCCAGACCACAAATAACAGCCAGATTGCCCCAAATGCAGACTAGCCATCTAAACAGGACACGATTACAGTGCACAATTATGCGAAAGCGCAGGTGCACTTTCTATTCTCTCCCTGCAATCTGACAAGACTGCAGAGATCTTTTAATTAGAAACATTAAAAGCTTTTCGAGCAAATTTGAAATAACGTTTCATTGAAAAATGAAAATGCGTGGGGAACATTTTCGCTTGATAAATATTTATGATTTCAAGTGTTGCCTGAAATCGGACGAATGGTTTAGTAGACTTCAAATGGCATTTATGAATAAATATCCTTCTAACACAACCGTGTACCGTTTGTACATCTTTCAGCACGATCGACTAACTCGAAGAGATGAAGAAAAAATAGATCTCCCTTTGACAACTAATACGGAAGTCAGGCAGTATAGTGCCAAAAAATGAAAAAATTAACCAAAGCGAATAAGTGAATTACCGTATGAAGAGATTCGGCATATAATGCAGATGCATCAATGCTCAGAAGCAGTTCAGCTTGGAACGGTCTCGGCGTGTTTATGACATTATTACAGATGACGAGTCTTGGAGTTACAAAGAGAACCAACGCCTATCAAAGTTAATCGATCGTAGAGCACAGGGAAATAAAAAATCTGCTGCTTTCAGAGATATAGTTTCTATCGCCAGGAGGATTCTATCTATAGCAGTCTTCAAATAAGCAGTAGAAGAACTGAGGTGGACTGGAAGGTTTTTCGAAAATTGGTTCAGACGCATAAAATGTTAACAGATACTGATGAAGAGTTCTTTGAAACGTTTTAATAACGTAATACTTCAACCGTTGATTTTTTTTAGTTATACACACAAGGAGTACGCCGAAAGGTGTTAAAAACTTCTTGCCTTTAGTCATTTGTTTGAATCTGATAAGTTATAAATTAATGTCTAAGCTGGGTTTTCACTGTTAAATATAAAAATGGAACATTTATTATTTCAAAAGAGCTTATTACCACGTTTTATTAAGTCACTTTCTAGATCGGATAACAATGTAGGAATATGAAAAAACGTGGTAGGTATATTATTTTTTAATACACAATTAAAAAATTCTCGTAAAAATCGTAATTGAGGCTAGCGTCTTTAGCTCTATGACTATAAAAATATTGAAAGCTCCAAGGAAGTTTTCAAATTTTGCCTACTCTTTCAGGTAAGTCTGCTTCTTTAAGAGCAAAGGGTTTTTAATTTGTTTGTGGAATTCGTCATACGGAGACATTTTGAAGTAGCAAACAGACAAGTCAGCCACTCATAAATATGTTCGTGCAGTCGAAAAAAATATTCGGGAAAGCCGACGAGTTACATGATATAGAGCTTAAATCAGAGCTGTGTATTAAAGTCCACTGTTGAACATTGGCCTCCCCCATAGATTGCTTGGTAGGGGGATATTTGCCATAGTTGCCACGCTTGGCAAGCCGGTTAGTAACCACAGTTTTTTTTTATTTTCAGTTTTTTTTCTCCTCTGTATGTATGAATGTAATAATAATAATGTCCTACAGGCCGAATTTCGGTTAGAGCGGCCAGTCTCAATGGAGATAGGTCGGCGTAGGGTAGGTGAAAAATGGGTGATAATTTATTTTATTTGATTCCATCCTTCTTACGACTCCCACAGAATGATACACTGCCCGGTTATAAATATTCTTGCGCTGTCACTACACATATTACGAAATTATTGGTAAAAGTAAAGTAAAGTAAAGTTACAGCCTATATACGTCCCACTGCTGGGTACAGGCCTCTCCTCATTTCTGAGAGGGTTTTAGGACAAGGAAGTGTCCACCGCGCTGCCCCAATGCGTATTGGCAAGCTTCACATGTCTTCAAAATATATATATATTTTTTAAATTATTGGTGCCAATACATAATAACAATCCGCGTAGAAACAAAGGAAAAAGAAATTACTGTCGACTGTAGGGTTGTCAAAACTTACGAAGAAATGTTTTTTTTTTGTATTAAAAATATTTAGTATACCGCGTTTTTATACATTTCTTCATTGACATCCTACTCTAAGCTATGTTTAAAATTTCAAGTCTCGAGCTCATCGGAAAATGTTCGAAATTTGAGTTGAGATAATTTACCCGGAACGATAAACAAACAGACAGACAAACAAGAAAGTGACTTAATAAAAACGTGCTAATAAAGTCGCCGTGCGCGAAGCACACAAAACCAAATTGTAACTTCGGATTCCTGCAATACAGATAATATTACTAACGTGTTGCTAGAGGAGCAAAGAACGATTAATTTTGAGTGGCATGTGACAGTTAGAGTAACTATCTCAGTATTTGGATACTTTCTCTCGCATCACGACAACGCAGCGTCGCGTCGCACACATCTGATAGAACATTACATATTCTACATATTCCGTTGACTAGTTACAAAAATTTAAGATAAATCGAAAGGGAAGAGATTTGAAAATAAAGAAGACGCGCTAATTGATTATTATAATTTCGAGATTCCTGAGGTGATGTAATAATGTCCTCCAGACCGACAGTCCCGGAAACACCGCCGACATATCCGTTACCGTTACCGTTACAGCGAATTAAAATCCACTGCTGAACACGGACCTCCCCCATAGATAGTCTTATAGGGGGAATATTTGCCATAGTTGTCACGCTTGGCAAGCGGGTTGTTAAGGGGAAATATAATCTCAAATGGCTTAGCAAGATCATTCGTTATGCCGAAAATATTGCAGCATTAATTTTGAAATAAATATATGGTAAAGTTGAGGATTAATGTTAAGGATTATGTTAGACGAAAACACGATTTCGTAAAATTTTCTCGATAGAAAAAAAAATCCAAAGTTACCTCCAAAATAAACAATAAACCGTTGTTATTCATAAAATACTTTAAATAAGATCATTGAACTTTGCATACTAACTGAACTAACTATAAAGCAGTGCTTATGTTATTTACTTTTTTTAAAATACCATTATTTTCACTGTAAAAAGAAATTATCTAAACTATCGGCCTCTTGAAGCGTGATTCCTGCCGCACGGTCACTTCGCTTCAGCCTTTGAAGGGGGAGGTTGTGTCGCTTACGATCAGATTATATATACATTACGCAACAGGACGACGTAAAATTAAAATGGGAAATAACCGTAATAAAAATAAGAAGCGACTGGCTTGCGTTAAGAAACAGGCATAAATATGATAAACCTAATGAAATAAGTGTCTAACGACCTTTCTACTTACAGTATTAGTGATTACAAACATGTCGGTACATAGCATACGACGCGCGAGAAAGTGGGGACGAAATTAGAATTTGAGTTGACTTACTATATCCCCTTAACTGCAGTTATTTATTTTTAGTCATTGTTGGGAAAACGCTGCTCCTAGGGGATCATACGGGGTGGTTGATATGCTTACACCGCTACAATACGGTAGAACGGTGTCCGCTGAATATAGGAAATGTGAAATTGTGACAATTCCTTTTATGACGTAAGCATCCACTAAGAAAGGATTATAGAAAATTCAAACCCTTAGAGGGTGAAATATAGTGTTCTAGTTTTTACAAAACTTTTTACGAAACGAATTCATATTTGTATGAAGAAAAAAGGTGGAAACGCAAAAGAATCACGTTTTCATTATCACCGTCTAAATGGGACATAAAAAGATGAATAACCTTATGTCGTCCCTTTAGCGCCGTAAAAATTGACTCAGGGTCCTCTTCTCAAGAATTGAAGTATAATGTAGTACGTGCTATACAGTATATAATATCTCAATAGTCTGATAGCGGTTGGAATTATGTTCACTTAGGACCACGCTGGGAATTCTGCGAAATAAATGACCAAAGATTGTATTAGTAAACACAAAATAATTCTAGGTTGTATTCTGGAAATTCACTGTACTATGTAACTATAATATATATATATATATATATATATATATATATATATATATATATATATATATATATATATATATATATATTCGTTATTGCTGCTTTTTACTTTTTAAAAATAAATTAAAATTTGCTGTTGTATAAAGCCTGTACAGATTAAAAATAATTTTTTTTCCATACGTATATATGAAGATGTAGTACTATGTAGTAGTAGTATGTAGGTAGGTATATTTGTATCCAACACTAATTTGGAGTCGACTTGTACCCTAACCCTAAAATAAATTACTTACCAACAAGACCGACAGTTGTCACTGTTTACATATATATATATATATATATATATATATATATATATATATATATATATATATATATATATATATATATATATATATATATATATATATATATATACATATCTCTTAATATATATAAATTACGTGTCACATTGCTTGTCCGCGATGGACTCCTAAACTAACATAACATAAACACTTACGCCTGTCACCCAGAGGGGTAGGCAGAGACTATGGACTTCCATTTGGCGCGATCCTGACATACCTCTTTCGCCTCTTTTACATCCATATATTTACGCATACATGCTCGTCGGTTAAGGGTACTTCTAACGTGGCCCATTTTCAAAATATCGCCAATTTGGTCGATAAACTTTTTCCTAGGGCGTCCATTCCCGACTCGGCCGTTCACATTTGCCATATAAATTTTCTTTGTCACTCTTTCCTCATTCATTCTTTCCACATGACCAAACCACCGAAGCATTCCTTTCTTAATCCTGGTCACAACATCATCTTGCATACTATTATTTATCTCTTATCACGCAATTTCTCACCCTGTCATTCAGATTCAACCCTAGCATATTCCTTAAAGACCGCATTTCTACAGCATTTATTCTACTTTCGTGCTTCTTCTGCCACACCCAGCTTTCACTACCATACATTAAAGTAGGGACTAACACAGCATTATGAATTACCATACGTGCCTGTTTTGACACATTCTGGTTCTTCATAATAGAGTATAGTGCCCCATTCACTCTATTCCCTGCATTTACTCGTCGTTCTATATCCCTATCATATCTACCATCCCTGCTAAATACACATCCCAAATACACAAACTCATCCACTTGCTCAATTAATTCTCCTTCTATTCTTATTTCACATACCGTTTTGCTTTCTTCTCTTTCAAAAACCATCACTTTCGTCTTACATGCGTTCACTTTCATTCTCCTTTCTTTGAATTCCCAGTTCATTAATGTAACCATCATTTGCAACTCAGCCGCCGATGACGCAAATATGACTTGATCATCGGCATACAAAAGGCGTTTGACGGTTAACTCGCCCATACTTAACCCACATTCTTCATCTTTCAAAGTTTGCAAACACCGGTCCATAAATAGGTTGAACAGCCAAGGGGAAGCTACACAGCCCTGTCTGACACCTTTTTGGATGCCAAACCAGTCCGAGTAGACCCCATTGATCCTGACACAAGCACTAGAGTCCCTATAAAGAGACCCTAATGCCCGTATCAAACCATCGCTCAACCCATATGAGTTCAGTGTTTGCCATAACACATTCCTGTCCACTCTGTCATAAGCCTTTTCCAAGTCCATGAATGCACAAAAAACTTTCTGGTTTTGGCCAAAAACTTCTCCACAATCATGCGCATGGAAAAGACTTGATCTGTACACCCCATTCCCTTTCTAAAATCCGCTTGCACATCCCAAATTTTTCCATCAGTTTCTTTCATAACTCTTTCAATTAACACCTTAGCATACAGTTTACCCACAATACTAAGCAAGCTGATACCGCGGTAGTTTTTGCAGTCCCGCTGTGACCCTTTTCCTTTATATATTGGTACTATAACTGCTTTACACCAGTCATCCGGTACCCGTTTTAATTCCCAACATAAATTAAACAAGGTGTACAGCAGGCCTGGCACCACTCCCTCTCCAGCCCTTAGCATCTCGAGTGATACTCTATCATATCCAGCTGCCTTACCTGCTTTCATGCTTTTCATTGCTTTCATTATTTCATCTACACTTATCTCCATACCCCTTTCCACTTCTTTCGGAATTTCTAGTTCATTTACTTCAGACGACTCCTCACTCATAAATACGCTTTCAAAGTATTCCTTCCATCTGTTTAAATTCGAAACTTCATCATTCAGAATACATCCATTCTCGTCTCTTATAGCATTTATTATAGGCTGTTTTGTATTTCCCCTGGCAGTTCTTACGAGTTTCCAGAACATTTTTATGTTAGCCTGGAAATTATCAGATATCCTTCTATCATTCTTATCCGTTCTTTCTTTCTTTTTCCTTTCAACAACTTCTTTTACTCTCTTATTTAGACGTCTAAATTCTGCTTTTTTTCTTTCAATCTCATCATTCATACCAGAAGAATTACCAGCTTTGGTTGCTAGTAAATCTAACCATGCTTTCTTCTTTGATTCAACTTCCACCCGTACCTCATCATCCCACCATAACGTATTACTTTTCCTTTCATTTGTTCTCTTACTTACACCACATACTTCGGTGGCGGTATCCACCAAACCTTTCTTAATATTATCCCACACAGTATTCAAGTCTAAATCATTCATACACAACTCATTCAAACATCTAATATTTTCTCTCAGTCTACATTTATACTTTTCTTTCACATCTTCATCTTGTAACTTCTCTATTCTTATACGCTGTAACGCAGTGGTAGACACAGATGTCCGATGCCGCCAACGCTTGAAAAGACCATTAATTCGACATAAGACCAAGTAATGATCCGTCCCTACGTTGGACCCCCGGTAAACCCTTGTATCTACGACTGCGCTCCTCATTCTTTCATCCACAATTACGAAATCTATCATGCTTCTATCATCACCTCTTTCCCATGTATACATGTGAATCTTCTTATGACGAAAAAAGTATTCGTCACAAAAAGATTCTTTTCCGCACATACGGTGAGGAGGTCTTCACCATTCTCATTTATACTTTCATCACCAAACGTTCCCAATATCCTTTCACAACCAGATCTCTTCACCCCAACACTTCCATTAAAGTCTCCTAACATAATAATATTTTCATTTTCCTTACATTTTGTCAACACCATCCTTACCATGTCCCAAAACTGCTCTCGGATGTAAGTGGGCTTAGACATGTCTGGGGCGTACACCCCTAGCAGGAACAGCTTCTTTAAGCCCACTTTCATTCGTAACCATAGTAGTCTCGGGCTTACACATTCATACTCTTTCACACATTGACCCATTCTTTCTGAAAGGATAAAACCGACTCCCTGGCATGCCCGTTCGGTCTCGCCTACACCAGACTAATACGCGGTATACGTGCCATGTGCAGTGGCATCCTTTCCCTTTCGTTTCGTCTCATTCACACATAACACATCTATTCCTCTGTCATTCATCATTTCGCATACTTCATCCATCTTATGGTTCATTCCTCCACATACATTCAGCGTAGCCAGACGGGTTTCCGCAATCCACTTTTCGCCCCTCCGGGAGACAGAACGTGACGGGTGGCGAACCTCGTCGCCGGTTTTTCTCCCGGAGATTCTTCGCACCCCTGCCCCATTTAAGGGGCACCGGGAACTCGGGGCCATTTCTTTTATTTCGTGAGTCGTGGTGCGAACAAGGGGTGGTGGTAGATTTTACGCCGCTACCATACGGCGAGGAGCCGAGTCTATTTTTTCGGCTTTGTCGCTTGTTTAGCACCACCCGGGGGACACGTGTAGGGTGGGCCTAAGGTTAGGTGGTCGAAGCCTACGGACGCGAGCGACTCATCCCCCCTAATCCATCCTAAACTACTTAACCGATTTTAATCAAATTTGCACACCGTGTATAGATTGGTCCAACTTCAGAGATAGGATAGTTTTTATGCCCCTGAGTGACCCATAATTATTTTTTTTGCGAATTTAAGGATGTTTATTACGACATGACAAAGGGCCGTCGAAAAGGGCAGAACAACGTCTGCCTGGCAAGCGAGTATATATATATATATATATATATGTGTGTGTAGGCGAAAGGGGAATCATCTTTAGATTTACTCACGATGGACGGCAAAAATATGCGTACGTTGCAACACAAAGTACAGGAAAATACAAGTATTTTATAGGCGTGCCTAATATTATACCTCGGAAGATAACTGGAGTTTTGTGATGAAAAGACTTGAGAGGTGGTAGTTGTTCAGTATTCGTTTTTGTGTGAACATTACTAGAACCGTTTTTTTTGGGTTAACGGTTAAATCGTATTCATTGTGTCAACTCTTCACTATACGGAGAGCCGCTTGGGTCAGGTCGTACACCCTACTTGCTGTTTTTCTCGAGACCAGTATTGTCAGGTTATCTGCATAACTAATTGTATAGAAGTGGTTGGCATTTAATTTGCTGATTCATTTATGAGTTCATTTATGACCACATTCCACAGGAGAGGTGGTATAACCCCACCCTGCGGGCAGCCTCTCTTTATTTTGGACTGCTTGATATCCACCAGCAATCTTTATTTTTCGTTAACTGAGTATATTTACTATCGAGTCAATCACTGCCAACACAATGACAACACATGCTGTAAAAAAGATTAGAACTCTTACCAGTGTTGAAACAGCTAGAATAGTTTACTTTAGTTATTTCCATAGCATTATGTCGTATGGTATTTTGCTATGGGGACACGCGACTGACACTGAAATTATATTTATTTTGCAGAAGAGGGCCATTAGAGCAATATATAATTTAAAACCAAAAGAGTCACTGAGACAAAAATTTAAGGAAATCAATATATTAACTCTGGCCTCTCAATACATTTATGAAAATATAATGTACGTACACAAAAATAAAAGTAGTTTTGCGAAAATAAGTGATATTCATTCTGTAAATACTAGGAGCACACACAAGCTAGTAGTAGCAGTTACTCGACTCCACCGAGTCAGTAATTCATTCTTGGGGCGATGTATACGCTTTTACAACAAAATCCCAGAAAATATACAAAATTTGTCATACACAAAGTTCAAAAATGTTATTAAACTAAGTTTGTATAAAAAGGGTTATTATAATATTAAGGAATTTATGGATGATAATAACCCCTGGGAAGGGTGATCGCTACCAAGCTATTTCTAATTTGTCTTGTGTTGTTAATTGTAAACATGATTGTAAGCTATTATTGGAAAAAAAATAGTCCCGCTGGGTTTCTTGCTGGTTCTTCCCAGGACAGAGGTTTTTTTTTGCGAACCAGTGGTAAATTAAAAAAGTGACTTTCAATAAGTATTGTTATGATCTACATTGAATAAAAAAAAGTTTCTCTTTCAAAGTTTCTGTTTCTAAAGGGCTGTAATGATGATGATGACGAAGGTTCTTTCCGAGAATAGGCCAGTAATTCGCAGGAAGTTAAGAAACACACTTAAAAACTTTTCATGCTTTTCACGAATTCCCGGTTTCATTCGAAAATTATTACAAGTATTATGCTATCATTACATCCCTTCACAAGTCCACTGCAGAACATGGGCCTCCCTCAAGTAATGCCACAATGCACGATCTTGAGACCACACACCAAGACTATTCTTCTGAGTGTAACAAGATTGTTCTTGTTCTCAGGTTTTGAGGTATACTTACGAGAAAATATGTCGTAATCTCCCGAACACTGCCCAGACGATCTGAATCAGTTGATTTACCTCTCGTTTGAAGTTGGACTTACGTTTTTTTACATGGGGAAACGCCTACGCATACTCGCCTCGCGGGGTCAAGGACTGGATATGTCGGGTTCGCACCAACTAAAACCTCATGGTGACCCACCATCGTCGCATATTGGCAGGGCCACGGGAACGCTTTCGCACACATCCGTGGCCCCACCAGCGCCGACCGCCTCATGGCGGCACTTCCTCGAGAGCGGAATATTCCTCGCCGTTCTCCTTCCCAGGTAAGGCGCACAGAACGGCGCACCTTCCTCCACGGCTTCCAACTAAACCTGCGCAACGGACGCCCCCACATATAATGTGCGAAGACTATGGGGCCAGGAAAAACGAGTAGTCAGAAGCACTAGCCTGCCTGACCCCAGCGGCGGATTTGGTCTATGGCTCCGCCGCCAACCAAGATTCGGCTGCGGAGGGTAGGGAGAGCGGCGCCTCGCCATACCAACACTCCTCTTCCTCCACGACTCCACCTCGGCTGCAGCGGTAGGGGGATAGGACACCCCACTCTCCACAGCCCACCAGCACAGATCCGAAGTGGTCTCGCCAAGCCCACTCAGAGTGGCCTCCTCGGGCCAGCCCTTCACCTCGGGCCAGCCATGTAGGTTCCTCTTTATTCACCGCGGGTGACCAAGCCACGGCTTCTAAGCCCCCCCGTCATGACAAGGCAGGAACCCGTTCGGGGCGGAGATCGGACTTACCTAGTCCAACTATTTGCCCCGGGTAAACATACTCGTCGACAAATTCGAGCGTAGTGCTCCCAACAAGTACTAGCATAGTTGTAATTTGGAATTTACACAGGACCTTTATTTTGTTCGTGTTCATCTTAAGATCTATCCGCTGGAAGACACTATCGAAGTGATTGAGCATAGTGCTTAGGTCTTCCAGTGATTCTGCCATAAGAACTTTATCTGCGGCAAATCGAAAGTGAGTGATTTACTTGCCATTGATGTTAATACCGTATCCTTTCTAGTCCAGTAGCTTGAAAACGCCTTCCAATACAGCGGTGAAGAGTTTCGCGTATATAACGTCGCCACCTTACACCTCTCTGCCGTTCGATTGGTTTTGTACTCAGATAGCCATCGTAGCCCTACTGTACAAACACCTCAGCACGTCGATATACCGACAGTCAACTTTTCACCGCTGAAGGGACAGCAGCACATCATATTCCACCAACGTAAGGCAAAGTGGTAAATTGTATTCTGCGTTTTTATGTACAATTTGCCGGAGGATATGAACGATACAAGAGTTCACTCGAAAACCGGCTTTTGAGAGCCTGGAAATCGTCGAGTCTGCGTACGAGACAATTCGTAATGATTCTCGAAAACAGCACTTAGACGCGGCTTACAAGGGAAGTCGGTCTGTAGTTGTCGCCTCTCTTGAAGAACAGGAATACCACAGTTCTGCTCCACGCCTCTGGAGTAGTGCCACTATAGAGGACGGAATTAAAGATCTTCTGAAAGACTTCAAGTGTTGGTTTTCCACCCGTTATTAGAAGCCCCGCTCCAAATACATCCTCGCCTGTGTCCTTGTTGTTTTGACGCTCGGAATAGTGTCAGATTGCACTATCAGCACTATGTTGTGTTGAAGACTTGCACTTGGATCGTTATACTTGCATGTAGCTCCAATTATGACATGTCCTCTCATGACCTCTCAAGCTCACTCAAAATATCAGCAGTCCCAGAAGCGATAATACGACATTCGGTCTTCAGCTTCAAAACTTGGCCTTGATGTTTGGGGCCTTGGTTCAGCTAGATCGCTTTTTTAATACGAGCTGTTTGGAAGTTGCGTAATTCCTGTCGCAAGCATCCAGCAACATCCATGAGACTAAGAGTGAGATCGTAGAGTTTTTGTGTTCTTCAGGGAAGGGTCATCCACATTGTCCACTATATTGTAGTATTCTGGGCACTGAAAACGATTTTGTAAATTGAGCTGAAAGATTTCAGGGCTTTGGATTAGAGCACGAGGGGGACGAAGCGTTGACTTTCACTTCATTAGACCTGACTTCTCCAGCTTAACGTTTAGTTTCAGTTAGCATTTCACCATTAGGTGAAATCTGACAGTTTTCACCTTGGCGATCACTGCGACATTACTGAACAGTTGCGGTCTGGTCTTTATAATTAAGTTAATCTCATTTTTTGTCCAATCGTCGGGGCTTGATCACGTCCACTTTCTGTGAGGCCGTTTTTGGAAGAAAGAGTTCATCAGAAAGAGTTCCTCTTTTTCTATGAAGTCCGCCAGCTGCTGGCCCTTTGGGTCCCGTTGCCTTATTTCGAATTTCCTTAATTTAAGCCCACAGTTCTCTACAACATCAGACTATAGATGTCCTCATACATTTCCTCCACCACCTCATCGAAATGTGCCGAGGTTAGTGAGTAAACCTATTTGACTCGCAATGAATACCGTTTGGTGATTCTGAGCATAAGGAACGCAACCCTCGTCATCACACTCCAAGTTTTTACAACGTTGTTATCGATAGACGATAAATCTGACACCTCCTTGGGACAGATAAACCATCTGTGATAGAACCGGTGATAGAACAAGTTGCCGGTTTCAATGATTACCGTGTCCTCCCCCTCTCTTCGGGCCTCAGATAACCCTATAATATCCCAGTGCAACTTGTCTATCTCTTCTTCTAACTTTAGGATCATCTCGTGAGTCCTCAGTGTGCGTGCGTTAAATGTTGCCAGGTCGAGTCGTCTTATGTAGCAACCGAACCTCCATCGAAGATTCTTGGTACCCCCTTCTCCGGAGTTACTGCGGTCGCCACCGTAGCCAGGAATAGCAGGGTCACGGGGGACTGGGAGTAGTTTATTTATGTCGTTGCTCAGGGGAGGATGGTTGCCATAAATGCCACGCTTGGCAATCGGGTTGGCAACCCCAGTTTTCTTATTGCAGTTATCAGAAAGATGCTGCTGCCCATCTTCTGCCTTAGGTTCCCTCTGTTGCCTCTTACGACGCCCACGGGAAGATATGAAGTAAGTGGATATTCTGACACCGCCACTGCACGGCACTGTAGTAAATAGTAGTAGTAGTATTATGCTAAATTCTTGTGAATTAACATCGCGAATTTTAATAATGATCACCACCAATGACAGCAAGCAGCATCTAATGAGAGCGATTACAGTATAATAAATTTATCCCGACTTTGGTGAAACCTACGTACGACAGAAGATATGTGTAGATTATGATTTTGTTACCTAAAATAGATAATGTCACAGACAAATTAAAGGCACCTATATAAGGAATACCTTTTGGTAGGCGGATGGACGTTTGCAGTACCAGATCTCTCGCACCTTCGACCCTGCTGTCCGTAGCCAGTCTGGCACAAGGCACAAAATTTTTCCAGTATTTCCCGTACCTATCTCTTACGACTCTCATGGGAAGAAATGGGATGATGGATTATCTTAACCACCACAAGCGAAATTGTAACTTACAGTACTGTATTATGTTCTGCACAGCTTACAAATAATGATAAAAATAGATGGGGATTAGGATGTCCACGCTATAAATTTCCCATTCGGTGACTTAAATAGTGAGATTTATTTAAAAAAAAAAAAACTACGAAAGTGATATCAGTCACTTAATTACCCTTATTATATACACAAAGACTACGTGAAAATTTGTAAAAAATATCGTAATAAAATATAAATAATGTTCATTGTTAAATACGCCGTTACTACTTTTATTTAAAAAATTATAAAACCAGTTTTTACTGATATATGTGTTATTATATTTCTAAACTTTTAAGTAAACTATGTTTTATGTGGTTTTACGCGCTTAAGTTAGCGCTACTGCCTTGTCTATTAATTACCTAGATGCACTGCGAGGAGGGGTTGTTAGTAGTTTCGTTCAGTGCGGGGATTGGGAGGCAGTTATGGTTCTATTATGAAACCTTTATATTATAAGCTTCTGCTGTATAAATGATTTGTTGCTTTAATTAATAAAGGAAAGTTTTCGCATCATTTTATACAATTATTAGTTTTCTAACTACAAAATATTTATAACTAGCCATACCCCCCCCCCGTCTTCGCCATGGTAGAATCTAATAATGTGGCGTATTTTTTTAAAAAAGAGGGGTCAAACGAGCATGCGCTACCTTACGAGTATGGTAAGTGACTACCCACGCCCATGAACAATCGCAACACTCGGGGAATTGCAGATGCGTTGCCGGCTTTTTGGAAAGAAGTAAGTTCTTTTCTTAAAGGTCCCTAAGTCTCCAGTTCTCTACACTTACATTGCTTATGTTTATTTTAATTTTAGGTTATCTAAGACTATTTAATTTATAAATATTTCATTTAAAAATTTTGTTCGGAACAAGCATGGGCAGTTTTGATTTTTTGCAAAAGAGTTTGAGATCACTCCTGGTTTTTGTTCTCGATCTGTTCGTGAAGCTTCATATTTCCGAATATTAGACCGGACAGACAGACAGACATCTTACAAATGCGATAGATCCCAATTCTGAAAATCTGCATAAAAATAATTACAGTGCGCGTCGTTCAAGGGCAATAGTTTCACCAAGAAACGAGTCAGTTATTGAGGTAAACGAATTTATACTACAAAGGGCCAGGTAGTATAAGATGTTATGAGTCCATTGATTTAGTCTGCAACAGCTGTAGTTGCTTAACTGTACATTTTTTATATGATAATAATGTCCTCCAGACCGAATTTCGGCCTCGGCGGTCTGCCTCAACGAAGGCTAGCCATCGGCGCAGGACAGGATTATAGTGCCCAAGTGTATGCGCAAGCACAAGTGCACACCTCATAATGCGGTGGGACGGTAAACCTACACGACCGGTGAGAGATCAGGCGCAGGACCAACGGCTTTACGTGCTTTCCGAGGCACGGGGGTGAGACACTGCCAACTTCCTGACTCCGGGCAGTTACTGAGAATTTCTTGACAGAAAAACTCAATAATTGATTTTTTCTGGCCCGACCCGGGATTCGAACCCAGGACCTCACGATCAGCATTCGCACTACTACAATCACTGGACCAACGAGGCATTCAAAGTCAAAGTTTTATATGATAGGGTGACAAACGAGCACACAGTCCACCTGATTGTAAGTGGTTGTTGTAGCCTAACCTATCCTCGATTACGAATCAAAATTCAGAGGCGTTGTCACCTGTGAGGACTAAGATGGAATGCCTCGTTTCTAGTAAAAGGGGTATCCGGTTCTCTACACTCAGCATACGATACACAGCAGCATTAAGCTGCTATTTTACGCTGTTATTCTGTGAGAGCGTAATCGTTCCTCGGTCGAGCCGACCTATTCGTTCTACAACTATACTATTAATATAACTGCAGCATGGCTCTATCACATACAATGAAAGTATTCCCAAAAACTTTTGAATCAAAACTTTTGACTCGCTCAGGAATAGAGTAGCTTTTCCTTGGTAAATAATTTTTCAAATCTGCATTTGTTCACGCGAATGAAGTCGAGGCCGGGTCATCTAGTTTTACCTTTATGTAAAGTTAAAAATAATAGCAAAGTCATATTTCTTTCTTCAGACCACCGCTACCGTTAAAGCCTATCAAAACTCCACTGCTGAATATATCCCCATAAAGTGCCTCATGTGCAATATCAAGCTACCCATATATGAAATATATTCCTTGCTTTTAGGCGGGTTGAGAATCGCAGTTCTTTTTTATTTTTTTACGAGTGTGACCGCTATAATTTTGAACCAAAACGAATGTTAACAAGATGAAGAGTACCCTCATAAGGTCATAACACTGTTTGTTATTTAACGAAGTATAAACGTTATAGAGCCATGTTGCAGCTAAATAATATAATATCTACAGATTAGTCGGCTCGACCAGGGAAGGACTACTCTCTCACTGAATCCCAACGAAAGAAAGTTGCCGCAAGAATAGTTTGCAACGAAGAACTTTAAACACACAAAAGTCTTTTTCACGGACAAAAGTCTTTTAAAAAAATACTTTTACTTAAAAGTAAAAGCCAACTTCAGAGAACTAAAAAAATTACCACATGACAGCTTTAGAAGTTAATGCTAAAACATAGTGTGTATACGGAATATTAAAGCCGCAGCTATGACTTTTTGTTAGTGGATTTAGAAAAATGGAAGGGGGAATATGAAACAAGCACGTATCTTTTTTATTGAATAACGGTGACCAACGAGCACACAATACACCTGATGGTAAGTTAATGATGTGGCCCATAGAAATCTAAATCTATCCTCGATTAAGAATCAAAGTGCAGATAGGTTGCCACTCCTGAGGACTAAGATAGAATGCCTCGTTTCCAGTAAAAAGGGTCTCCGGTTATCTACACTCACCATACGAAACACAGCATATTCTGTGAGAGCGTGATCTTTCCCCGGTCAAGCCGACCGTAGCTCCAGCATAGCTCTACCACGCATATAAATGTCATCTTTGATTGAGTAATTTTATACGCGCTGGAGCCACGCTGCAGCTATATTATGGTTGTAGCACGAATGGGTCGGCTTGACCGGGGAAGGACCACGCTCTCACAGAATACCAGAGTAAAATAGCAGCTTAATACTGCTGTGTTTCGTATGGGAAGTGTAAAGAACTGGAGACCCTTTTTACTGTAAACGAGGCATTCCATCTCCTCCTAGTCCTCACGGGTGACAACGCATTTACATTTTAATTTTTACTCGAGGATAGATTACGATGTTTTTGGCCTACAGCATCCACTTACCATCAGGTAGACGATGTGTTCGTTTGTCACTCTTACTCTATATAAAAATGTTGTTTTTAAGACATTTTACCATTGACTTATATATTACCGTTTTACATAAATAGTCCACGGACAAACATCCAGATCCTGAACAATTATTATTGTAGATATTTGTGTTATTTGTATTATATACAATTTGTATTATACATTACCTGTTATATACAGATATTTGTACCGTGCAAAATTCGAACCTGTAGCCAATTATTGAGCCATCGTAACGAAAATCAATAAATATATCTGTAACATGATAGTAATTAAGTCCGATTTCTACGATTTTACCTCATTTTATATAAAAAGGGCATTTGCCTTTGCCATATTATAAAAGACTTTAGCTGTTTATATAAATCAAATCCTATAAAGCCATCAGCGGTGGATAAATCTAATTTTCAGACTCTAAATTCAAATCGTACTGAAAGCTCTTGCTTCTAGGCGTAAAAACAAACATTTATTATGAATCAATGTGTCTTTACCATAAATACTTTTGCAATTTTAAAAGATAGTACCCGGTTGACCGAGCTTTGCTCGGTATTTTTCGCTCGGTTTTTTTAATTCGTGTGTTTTGAAATTATATTTAGATACAAATTTCATACTGATGAAATACAAATAATATTTTTTGATCTTAGCGACATAATAGAAAAAAACTGAACTGGTTATTTGAATAAAAAATCATGAGTGCAATTCATCATCATCATCATCATCATTACAGCCCTTCACAAGTCCACTGCTGAACATAGGCCTCCCCCAAGTAATGCCACAAAGCACGGTCCTGAGCCACCTGCATCCATCGACTTCCTGCATATCTTACCAGGTCGTCACTCCATCTAGTGGGGGGTCGCCCTACACTACGCCTACCGGTACGAGGCTGCCACTCGAGAACCTTTCTTCCCCATCGATTATCGGTTCTTCGAGCTATATGGCCGGCCCATTGCCACTTCAGCTTACTAATCCGTTGGGCTATGTCGGTCACTCTGGTTTTACTGCGGATATCCTCATTTCTGAGTCTATCACGCAGAGAAACTCCAAGCATAGCCCTCTCCATAGCTCGCTGAGCGACCTTGAGCGTCCTCATACGGCCAGCAGTGAAGGACCACGTCTCAGATCCGTAAGTCATCACTGGCAACACGCACTGGTTGTACAATCTAGTTTTTAGAGATTGAGGTATACCTGACGAGAAGGTATGTCGTAATTTCCCGAACGCTGCCCAGCCGAGTTGAATCCGTCGATGAGTGCAATTAGTTTAATTTAAATTTTCGTATTTTTAAAAAAATACTAAAAAAAGGGCTCGAAATAACAGATTTTCTCAAAAAAGAAAGGAACTTGAAAAATATTAAAAAAAGTTTGACGGTCGTCGGTCTGGACTCAAACCAGGGTATTACTATCCTGTGACCGCCCGTTAAACCAATTAGGCTATTTATAATTATTAGCAACAGTCAAAATTTACCTTCTTATTCTAACGATATTGTAGCAGTTTTCATTGCCTAAAACACGGACAAAAAGACATTTTCTAAAAATAAATCCTAGCTAGATCGATTTATTGCCCCCCTCCCTACTAACCTACCTACCTACTAACCTACCTAAAACTCCCTGGACACAAAATTTTATGAAAATCATTGGTGCCGTTTCCGAGATTCCGATTATATATATACACAAGCATTGCTCGTTTAAAGGTATAGGATTTAAGTAATCTCAAGTCTTCTCGTATGATAAGTTAGTAATGGGGGTTAAAAATATACATATTATTTTTTATTTTCTGTCAGAGGGGGATGTTTAGGATGGATTAGAAACCAAAACAATATTTTATAATATTTGTTTTTTTTTTGCTGTCAGTTTGATCACGCATCGCGTTAAAACGGCATAGTCGATTTCAATGAAATTATTTTTATTGTCATACGCATTTCGCGCATTTCGCAATCGATTAGGTAGGTTCTAAGTCACAGTGTTGTTAATATTAAAACACCAAAGTCAAATTCAACCGTCTGATGTCACTTTTCACAACCAAAAAGGAACTGCTAGAGATCTCCCTTTCTAATTGTGCGGTTTGCCATAATTGCCTCGATTCGCGGATTGTGGATCGCAGTAACAGATGTATGGCACCTTTTAGGAGTATATTATTTGGAAGGTATATTTTTTATTAATTTACCACATTAAACCCGCAGCGGGTTGGTTAACTTTGTGCCGACACTCACATATATAAATGTCGTCGTGGAAATACATAGATTATATTAAAAACTTCATCCCCTATTTTCCACATTTAGAGGTGGAGTTTATGGAACCTATAGCCGATATAATAAAAAATAATCCCTAAAACTCATGAAGATATCGCGTAACATACTTAAAATAAGAAGATGTACAGCCAACTATAATATAGTTTTATTAAAGTCATATTATTATATTCCAGAACTATCGATCTGCCCCGACTTCGCCTAGGTGGTTTCTATTTACAATTTAATAGAAATACAAAGCCTTTTATTTGGACAAATTAATAAAAATTGTTCCTTTTTTTTAGGATATATTTATAGATTTTTCAAGCAAACGAGCACACGGTTCCCCTGAGGTTTAAGTGACTACCGCCGCCCATGAACATCCGCAACACCAGGGTAATTGCAGTTGGGATGCCGGCCTTTTAGAAAGGAGTAAGCTCTTTTCTTGAAGGTCTCTAGGTCGTATCGGTCCGGAAAAATCGCCGGTGGCAAACTATTCCACAGAGAGGTCGTACACGGAAGAAAACTCCTTATAAAACGTACAGTGGTGGACCGCCAAGCATCCAGATGATGTGGATGGTATCGGGACGGTTGCCGCGTAGTGGGTTCACGAAATTTGGTGACTGGGATTAATCCGAACAATTCCTTAGAGCACTCCCCATGGTATATGCGAAAGAAAATACAGAGAGATGCAACATCTCTTCGTAGCGCCAGTGAATCGAGCCGATCGGAAAGCACTTGGTCGTCGACGTTTCGAGCCGCTCTGCGCTCGATGCGAACAAGTGGAAGGAGCTGGCACTGGGGAGCCCCAGCCCAGAGATGGGAACAGTATCCCATGTGAGGCCGAACCTGCGCCTTGTAAAGTTGCAGGCGGTGTTCCGACATGATATACTGTCCCGCTTTGCTGAGCACGCCAAGCTTTTTAGAGGCTAATTTGGCCTTCTCTTCCAAGTGACCATGAAACTGCACGTCACTCGATATGTCAACGCCGAGGATTCCGATACTGGTTGAGGCAACAAGGGGAGTGCCTTGAAACTAAGGAGATACGACAAAGGGGTTCTTTTAAGCTGCTAACGCGCAAACTTGTGTCTTCTGAAGGTTAAACTGGACTAGATTTAGTCGCCCCCAATCCGAGACTTTGTTCAGCAAAGACTCGACTCCAGACACAAGTTTGTCCTGGTACTTGGAGACGTTATCCCGAGAAATATTGGCACGGCCGGTGTTCAGAGCATCAACAGTGCTGTCATCCGCATAGCAATGAATGTTACGGGTTTGCAATATATCGTTGATATGCAGAAGAAACAGCGTTTGTGATAGCAAGTAGCCTTGTGGAATGCCAGCGTTAATAGGCTTGTAATCGGAGCACGCACCGTCTACAACGACCTTAATGCTCCGATCTGCAAAAATCTGGTGATTCTAATGCACAATTTCTCAGGAAGCTCATAGGAAGGGAGCTGCGAAAGAAGCGCTTTAAGCCAAACCCGATCGAAGGCCTTCGCATTGTCCAAACTAACGGCCAATGCCTTGGACTCTACTGCCTTCGCCCCATCGATGCGTCAGGTAGACCAGAAGATCACCGGCTGATCGACCCCGATGAAAATCGTATTGGCGGTCATTAATCAGCTGGTGATTCTCAAGGTACCGCATGAGCTGGAAGTCTATAAGGGATTCCATTATTTTGGAGAACAAGGAGTTGATAGCGATAGGCCTGTAGTTTGAAGGATCTGAGCGGTTGCCTTTTTTAGGGATCGGGTGGACGAAAGCCGTCTTCCATAATTTCGGGACTACACCTAGGGAGTAGGAATACCAAAAAAGACGCGTTAGAACCCGTACCAACTCTGAAGCACACGTACTCAGCACAATTGGGAGGATTCCGTCAGGCGCACTCGACTTGTGGATGTCCAGAAAGAGGAGTGCTTTGCGAAATGAGCGCTGTGTGAACCGCACATCCGGTATGGAGCACTCACACCGCGGGATGATCGGCGGTGTGCTCCCCCCGTCATCAAGAGTCGAGTTGGACGCAAAGAAAGAGCCTAACAAATCGGCTTTCACCTTTGCGGCATGAGCAAGTGAGTCATCCTCCCTGTGCAGAGATGGAAGAGATGGCTGACAGAAATTCCCTTGGACAGCCGTGGCGAGAGATCAGAATGCACGGGTTACAGAAAGAAGGCGAACTACTTTCTCGCCTATGTGCTCTGACTTTGCCTTGGCAATGACTCTTTTGAAGGACCTGGAGGCGGAATTGTACTTTTTTTGGGGCGCTGGTGCTTATATCCACGGACGTTGATGCGACAGCCCACTGCACTCCTGCTTATAGCATGATGCGATCCTTATAAAAAACAAATACAGAACAACACAAACAACAACCTGCACCCTATCTGATATCATCATCCCATCTTTTCTGTTGTGTTGTTTTGCCTTCCATTGGGTTATCTACACTTACTATACGAAACACAGTATATTCCGTGAGAGCGTGATCCCTCTCCGGTACAAATACAAAGCCATTTAGTAAAAACCATTAAGTAATTGTTCTGTCTTTTTCCCTTGTCATGTGCCCTGAGCACTTCCATTTCAGCCTTTTGATTTATAGGGTTACTCCTGGATCCTATTCCCTTTCCTTATATTGATGTTTCTTATTTTGTCCGCCTTTTTGACTCCCTGTGGATCTTTCCATTGCTCGTTGGCAAACGGCAAGTTTATTGTGTTTCTTGACAAAGCACATGTTTGGCTTCTATACGTTAGAATTGGTGAAACACAGGTATTGAACAGTTTACTCTTTTCTGCTTTATGTAAGTCTTTTTCTTTTCTGGCCCCAGTATCTCTTTCAACTATTTCATTTTCTTCTTTCGATTTCTTTGTATATCTTATCTTTAGGTGAGATCAGCTGCCCTAAAATTATGTATTCCTCGACATAACTAATTTGCGATTTGCCCACGTTTGTGATGCTTTTATTTCCATTGGTTATTACTTTTGTTTTATCAGAATTCAGTTTTAGTCCTTCCTTTTCACTCTCTGATGATAGTTCGTTTAACATTCAGACCAAATCTTCTGGCGTTTTTGTAAATGACACAATATCATCGGCAAATTTTAAGTGTGTTATTGTGCGCCCTTCAATATTTAATACAAGGTTTTCCCACTTTATGTTTCTGAAGATCATTTCCAAAACAGCTGAGAAAAGTTTTAGAGAGAGAGAGAGAGGGTCCCCTTGTCTTACTCCTTTCTTTATGTTGAATGGATTGCCTTTCTTCTGAACTGAGTAGTCTCTACGAAAGCCTGCCTGTTCTATTGACTGTTGTTCACCTAGTTTTCCTTCAATTCGTTTGAGTAAAATCTTTGCAAATATTTAATACAGGTTTCAATTCAGACTCATGGGCCAGTAGTTTCCAATATCATATTGGTCTCCTTTTTTAAACAGAAGCATTATTCCAGATTGAGTCCATCGTTGAGAAATATATCGTTAAATATTTGTTTGAGAATAATAATAAAAATAAATATCGCTCGTTTTAAGATTTCATTACTTGTTCCGTTTGGAATCCGGGTGCTTTATCTTTTCTGTGAGTTTCTATAGCAATTGCGATTTCTTCCTGCGTGATGCTGGGTACGGTTGTGATTTCCAGCAGTTCTGTTTCTCTTTCAGCTGTTGTGTTTTTGTATAGTTTCTTCTAGTACAATGGAGCAATGCCTAGTATTTCTTTCCCGCGATTTTTCTTTATTACGCTTCTACCTTTTATCTGTCTACTATCCAGTCCTTTTTGTTGGTTAGCACCTTGTACGCCTTTTTGATTCCACCTGTTTGTAAAATGTTATTCTCTATTGTTCCCATTCGGTATCTAAACCATCATCATTTAAATATAATATAATAATCAACGAACATTTACAATAATATTTCGATTCAACGTCAAACTCCTCGGTTGAAAAATATCGTACATCATTCATGAAATTGCTCTCTAGCTATTTATGAAATTTCTTTACAATCGTTTCAGCTATTCCGAAGATTGGCCTGGACAGATAGAGAGAGAGAGAGAGAGAGAGAGAGAGAGAGACAGATTTTTAAAATGTTGCCAAGAAATAATTTCTGACAGATAGACTGACTAGCTGTGAATTTTGTGAGTTTTATAATGTTCCTTCATCTGCAGTGTGTAGAGTATGTCAGGGAGAAAAAATAGCTTTTATGTTATATTTTTTTATATGAGATGTCTATGTTTTATATACTAATGTGTAGTTGAAAGTTAAATGATACAAAATGCTTATCATGCGAACCAAAATATTGAATAAATTACGGTTTAGTACAGATAGAAACAATTATAAGAGCAGTTGCCCCAAGTAAAATCACTGCACAAAGATACCAACTTATATGAGGTTAAAATATAATAGCTCTTACGGTTATTTACTGTACCATCTTTCAACCATAAATCAGTCACAAATTAAATACGCCACTGTATTTGTTTCATTGTGATTCTTTATTAATAATTGATTAATTAAATAAACTGTTTGCTATGTACGGTAATTACACACATTTTTTTCTCTCCAATTTTATATCTACCGGTAAAAGTAAAGTAAAGTCATTGGTAACATGCACTGGTTGTACAATCTCATTTTCAAGTTTTGAGATACATCTGACGAGAAGATGTGTCGTAATTTCGCGAACTGTTACATCCCTATTTACGCTGTCACATCACTATTTGTTAAAGTAAAATGCTGACTTGCAATTATTGCTGGTTTATTCAAATACAATATTAAAAATCAGCAATAATTTTGCTATAAATACACAAGACTTTCCTAAATTCGTTCAGTTGGTTGTTCTTCAGCTAAACTGCTCCCCAGCTACGGACCTGGTTCTAGCCTGCCGGCTGGCTATCAGTGAAAGCTAAGAATACACTCCGGTTCTACTCTGCCCTTCGCCAGGGCTATCGCGCTGTTATAATCCAAGTCGCGTATAAGTTTTATGTAATAGTAGAAATTCTGTGTCCGAACTTGTGTATGAGTAAAACTTTCAATTAATAAATAGTTGTCGAAATTTCAGTACTGTTATTTTTTATAAGTGCTGAATAGGACAATCTAACAGAACGCTGTCCAGCTGCGTTGAATCCTTCGATTGAACTCTCCGTCGAAGTTGGACCTACCTAGTCGGACTATTTGTCCCAGGTAAACATACTCGTTAACAACTTTGAGCTTAGGGCTCCCAACAACTACTGGCATAGTATAACATGGACGTTACACATGTGAACTTAAAATTTAAATATTATTTGCAAGAATACCTATACACAATTTCAGTGACTACAAGCACAGTTTAGTATCATTTTAAAAATTGTAAATAAACGAAGACTTAATATTTCGCTCAAAGAGCTTTTAAAGGAGCTCATGCCACTAATGTTTTCAAAAAGTCCTTCATATTAAAATACAAATATAGTAAAAATAAAAACAGCAGACGTTTCATTCGTAGAAGTAATCCGATTATCGTTTTTCTTTAAAGTACATTTAATAAAATTATTTTCAAAATTGAGTACTTATAGATACTTTTAGTGTATTAAAAATTAGTTCTTTAAACTTTTGATACTTACTACGTCAGTCAGTGTAATCTGTCGTTAATTGCCTCATTAGTTCAGTGGTCGTAAGTGCGACCGCTAATGTGGTCCCGGCTACGAATCGTGATTTTCCATTCACACCAGCAGGCCGAAGAAAGGAAGTTGGCGGTGTTTCGCCTCCGTGCCTAGGAAAGTACGTAGAGTAGACCTAGTGAACGACGAGAACAGAAAGTTATCTTAGTGGTAATCATAGGAAGTCATTCGATTCTTACCCCTCACCTTTACCTTTACTTTTACCTCATTCTTACCCCTCTGGAAGTTCCTCCATCAGTCGATGGCAAGATAATCAACAGAATGCACCGAGTGTAACATCGCACATATAGCTGCTGGGCGATAAAAATATTTATTAATTTTTTTTATGTTAAATATCTCTTCAGCCCGTAATGTCCTCACTCTCACAGTAAGGAGGATTTAGCACTTAATCACTTTTTTTTTACAATAAATACATGATGGCTTCTGCTTTTTTTTTAAGAACAGCAGCGCTTATAAAAATGTTTTTTAAAGTTTCATTTTTCTCTACTCAAGCAAAAATTTTAAGGCATTTTTAGTGTTGCTTTAGCAAATGCCGTAGCAATACTTTGAAGTTACGCTTGAAGTGAATAAAACTTTATTACGCGTTGGCACATTTCAGAAATACTGTATGATATAAAATCGCTAACATTGTGTTATTTTAGAATTTTGTTATGCCATTTTAGTTTGTTATATCACACGCACACGTATATATATATATATATATATATATATATATATATATATATATATATTAACGTTTCAAAAAAATAATGAAGAAACAAAAACATCGACGACGAGTTACAGCGCTGCGAGTTGGAATTCCGCACGAAACAAGTATTTTTCCGGGTCTGGGATGTTTGTTGGATTTTATGTATGATTATTTGTATGTAAACTGCCTCTACGATACAGGAGCAAATCCTAGTGTGAGGGTAACGTACTTTAAATTTATAATGAACAAGTATCAGGTTGCCGTGTTGTGGCGGTTACAATATATTTACCATCCATATTCGTAGTCTTTTATTATATTGAGATGTTGTCAGGAAATTTCTGCTACCCATCGCTTCATTTATTTCATTGTCTCTTCTCAAGACACGCATAGGATGATTCTTCGACGCAGCTACTGCACTAATTAGTTCAATATTCTAAAGTTAAAACGCTTGTTGATAAAAAAAAAGAAAAGTTACTGCCTAAATAAAATATACGTTCCACTGCTGGGCACAGGCACTCTTTTCTGAGTTTAGAGTCTATCTGAGTCTTAGGGTTTTAGGGCAAGAAAGTGTCCGCCGCGTTGCCCCAAAGCTTGTTGGCGAACTTCACATGTCCTCAGAATATTTTTTTTATTTCTCAGACATGCAGATGTCCTCACGATGTTTTTCTTCACCGCCGACCACGAAGTAAATCAGCACTTAAAATTGCAAAATTAACAATTTCATTAGTTCCGGCGGGGATCGAACCCGGGTTGCTCGCGTAATGTGACTTACAGCGAGCGCTAAACATCTGAGCTACCACGGCTCAGAAGGTTAGCGCTCGCTAATAATTTATTGATGAATAAGCAAGAAGTATTTATTTATACTTTATGGTATGTTATATGTCATGTCAATGTCGTAAGCAATTTGAACTCCGTGCGAAAGAAATCTTAGACAGAAACTTTTTCTTAAGAAAGTTAGGGTGTACGAGTACAACAAGCATATAGAAGTTGCGGACAAAAATTAATAGCGTTTTAAGGGCCTATACTACCTCAAATGGCTTAGCAAGATCTTCCGTTGTGCCGAAAATATTGCAGCATTAATTTTGAAATAAATATATAGTACGAAAACACAATTGCGTAAAATTTTCTCGATAGAAAAAAATTCAAAGGTACCTCCAAACTGAGCAATAAACCGCTGGTATTCATAAAATACTTTAAATAAGGTCATGAAACTTTGCGTACTAACTGAACTAACTATAAAGCAGGGCTTATGTTTTTTTTTAATTACCATTATTTTCCCTGTAAAAAGAAATTAATTCAACTATCGGCGTCTTAAAGCTTGTTCCCTGGTTCCTGATCCTGACGCCTGATCAGTCTCGCTTCGGCTTTCGAACGGGAAAGCTGTGTCGCTTACGCTCGGAATACACATTACGCAACAGGACGACGTAAAATTAAATTGGGAAAAAACCGTAATACAAATAAGAAGCAACTGGGTTGGCGTAAAGAAACAGGCATAAATATAATAAACCAATTGAAATTAATGTCTGACAATCTATCTACTTACAGTATTATTGATTACAAACATGTCTGTACATTGCATATGTCGCGCGGGGAAGTGGCGGCGAAATTAGAATTTTAGCTGAGGTAATATAGGCCCTTAATAAAACGAGATCAGATTCGAAATAAATACTATTTCTGTTGTATATATTCATCACTACATCATTAACGTTTCTAACTAGACTTTTATAAAAACTAATTTACCTTTAAAATGTCAAAATCATTGTGTTGAGTTATGTGACTGTTAGAAACCTGAAGGTACACGAAGGTAAACTTATTAAAGGTCTAAACGATTTAAAAAGAAGTCGACTTGAATTCCTCATACATACTTAATCACACACCCACGTATGTGTGTGTGTGTGTGATTACACACACACACACACACACGCGCGCGCGCGCGCTCGTACGCACTCACGAACGCACGCACGCACGAACGCACGCACGCATACAATTTTTTTAATAACATCAAGTGCGACAAGCACAAACGTGCTGAACGTTCACCTGATGGTAAGTACTAACTATGGTAGGCATTTACTACCACAGGTATGATCTGCAAACACTTACAGGTATAAACCTGTAAACAACTTTACTGCAACAACACATGCCCTGTTATTTCTGTAGTTACATGAAATGTCTTACGGTTTGCAATTTTAACGTTCAAACCGGGATATAACATTGGGTACACTGCTACTTTGCGGATATAGGTAGAGTATGCAAGATACGTTTCCGCACGAAATTAATTTGAATATTTTTGTTGCAGTTGTGTTTTGTGCTCAAGAAGGATAGACTCGACTGCGAACGGACACTGTTTTCAGTGAATCTCAATGTAAAATATCGGTATTATGTATTGTAGAACCATAGTGTGTTTTTCACATCTTTTTTAATTCCTTTAAATAATGTTATAAGATTAGAAAGATAAGAAAGTTTTAATAGAAAATATATGATAAATTAAGAGGTTTTGAAAGCCATTAATCACCAGAATAAGCATTAGTGGACAGAATATACCAGGCCAGAAAGGAGGATGGCCAAATTTCTATAGGAGCTGGACTTGACTTTTTTTTTCATGTCCCAAAACAAACTATAGTTAGATTGGTTTGTTTTTATGTTTTAAACACAATCACATTTAAAAATAATATCTAAATCACCACGATTTTTTATAATAACGTCAACAATATTTTTAAGGCTGAATCAACAAATACCTTTTACTTTTTTTTATTGGCCATTTTATTAAAATATAAAATTGGTATGTCAAAATTAGTCTTGCTACATATTTATTTATCTATGATTACAATCAATACAAATGATATAAGATTACATTAGATTATTAAAATTACAACTCAAAATACATTTACATTATTTTTACATGTCAAACAAGTCAGAAAATGAACATTTCATATATTCTTCTATATTATAGAAAGCGTGATTCATAAATTACGAGTATGTTTTTGTCACTTGTCGAAACGAAGTCTTGTTATTTCTTAAGGCAATTTATTGTACACTTTGATTTTTAACGAAAAACCTTGCTTGGACGCTTTATCCGACTGCGACGTAGCCTAATAATGTAGTTAAAATAATTATATTACCCAATAATAGAACATCTCCCAAAACGCACCCTACGTATGTGCACCATACTCCCTAAAGTTCGATGTCAAATCAAAAAGGGCCGTCTGCCAAACCGTCTCGTGAATTTGACCGTTTCGACAACAAATTATGACCGATAATTCAATAAAAACTACACCTACATGTATTGCACTAGCTTGCACAGTATGTAGTGTAAAAAACAAGGATGGCGTAATTATTATCACACGAAGTCTTACCTAAAAGATTTCAAGGCTTTTTTGTAGTTTGACCATTTTAATTCTAGCTGAAGAGAGTTAGTCGCCAGATACCTACTGTCTTTCAGTCTTCAATACTAAAGTTGCATATGTATTGAAAAATCGAGTAATGGTAGGTTACGGGAATAAATGAAGTGTAATGGTAGAATTTATAATTTAGGAGTACTTTAATGAAACAAGTAGGCTAGACAAAATTACTTTTTATTCATCATCCTCTCTTATATCTACAACATCAAGGAGTGATGTTGGCACTGGCGATATTGTCGGCTGATGCCTGGCCCACCCAAGGTACCACACAAGCATCATAACATGTGCACATCACCCAACTGTCCTTCGAATCGATACCCTCTGTGAAACCTGACATGTTCACTATAATAGGACCTTTCCTGTTGAATCCATATGGTCCTAGTGCAAATAATATAACTTCATACATGCGACTTAAAGCTCGTTGCAGTGTTTGCTAAATAAAAATATGTGGTGGAACCATACAACAACTATTTATCACACAATAATAGGGCATCTCTCAAAGCGCAGCCTACATCTGTCCTATAAATCCCAAACATCATGTATAATATCACTGCATTTATTATTCTAAAAATCGTCGGCATTTTATAAGTCCTTTCTTAAAAATAACACAGTAGATAGGTGCAGTGCGGGCCCTTTGTTTATTAAAGTATTTATTTATTAGCAAGTATAAATTCCAAACATCATTAAAATATAATGTCTAGAGATACTTACCCATTTAAATAATTATAAATCAGAAGGAGATTGTGAATTAAAAGAGATAAAAAGGGTGCCAGAGCATTAAATTCAACTTTGCTCGGCGTTTATTTATAAATTACACATATAACATAATATATAACAGAAAATAAAAGCACACAGTAAAATTGAAATAGGTAAAATAAACAACATTACAATTTTAATTGATCATTATTAATCATCATTGTGACAGTCCACTGCTCAACATAGGCCTCCTAAACTAAATATATAATGTAAAATATTACATAGGCCTTTCATGAATTGCCACCCCGTCCCATATGGTGTTGTAAAAGTCGACAGAGTAAAATAAAAATATCAGGAGATGGGCAGCGGCATCTTCCTATAGAATACCACAAAAAACTTTGGTTGCCACAAGTGTAGCAACTATGGCAAAAATCATCATTAATATAACAATATCAATACGCATTAAGGTTATAATCATCATCCTGTATTTGCATGATATTGAATATTACCATCAAGTAATTTTAATAATATTACTTGATGGTAATATATCATATAAAAAAGATGCAGGTGGATCAACCTCATCTCGATGCTATGCCCATGATAGAAACCAAACTAAAATAGCAGCTTAATGGTGCTGTGTTTCGAATGGTGAGTATAGAAATAGAAATAGAAATAGAAACTTTTTTATTCAATGTAGATTATAAAAATACTTATTGAAAGTCATTTTTTTAATTTACCACTGGTTCGCAAAATAACCTCTGTCCTGGGAAGAACCAGCAAGAAACCCAGCGGGACTATTTTTTTTAATAATAGCTTACAATCATGTTTACAATCAACAACACAAGACAAATTAGAAATAGCTTGGTAGCGATCACCCTTCCCAGGGGTTATTATCATCTATAAATTCCTTAATATTATAATAACCCTTTTTATACAAACTTAGTTTAATAACATTTTTGAACTTTGTGTATGACAAATTTTGTATATTTTCTGGGATTTTGTTGTAAAAGCGTATACATCGCCCCAAGAATGAATCACTGACTCGGTGGAGTCGAGTAACTGGTACTACCAGCTTGTGTCTGTTCCTAGTATTTACAGAATGAATATCACTTATTTTCGCAAAACTACTTTTATTTTTGTGCACGTACATTACATTTTCATAAATGTATTGAGAGGCCAGAGTTAATATATTAATTTCTTTAAATTTTTGTCTCAGTGACTCTTTTGGTTTTAAATTATATATTGCTCTAATGGCCCTCTTCTGTAAAATAAATATAATTTCAGTGTCAGTCGCGTGTCCCCATAGCAAAATACCATACGACATAATGCTATGGAAATAACTGAAGTAAACTATTCTAGCTGTTTCAACACTGGTAAGAGTTCTAATCTTTTTTACAGCATATGCTGCAGAACTAAGTCTGCTAGCTAGTTTTGATATATGGGGGAGCCATTGAAGCTTTGCGTCCAGTGTGATTCCAAGAAAAATGGTGGTATCAACAAGACTCAGTTCCTCCCCATTTAAAATTAGATTAGTATTGACATGTTTAACATTAGGAGTTACGAATTTCATACATTTAGTTTTAGTTCCATTCAAATGCAAATTATTAACATTAAACCAATTGACTAACTTAGCTATAGCATTATTTACTTCGTCGTAATTTAATAACTGTCGTTTTAAATTGAAAATTAATGAAGTATCATCAGCAAATAATACTATATCATGGTTATCCCCTACTATGTAAGGTAAGTCATTAATATATACAAGAAACAGAAAGGGGCCAAGAATTGAGCCCTGAGGCACGCCCATTTGTACAATCGACCCGGAAGAACTCATACTATTAATAACAACTATTTGTGTTCTGTCACTTAAATATGAAATAATTAATTTAAGAGCATCATTTCTTACACCGTAGTGTTGAAGTTTCCTGATTAATGTTTCATGGTGAACACAATCAAAGGCCTTGGATAGGTCACAGAACAAACCCAAAGCATCCTGTGAATTCTCCCATGCATTAAATATATATTTAATCAGCTCAACACCAGCATCAGTTGGCGTTAAAATATTGCTAAAATATTGCGTTAGAAAACCGGAGACCCTTTTTAATGGTAACAAGGCATTCTATCTCAGTCCTCAGGACTGGTAACACATCAACATTTTGATTTTCAATTGAAGATAAATGTAGATGTCTATGGGCCACAGCATCCACTTACCATCAGGTGGACTGTGTGCTTGTTTGTCACCTTATTTCTATAAAAAAAGAGAAAATAAATTTTTATTAATCATCCTCTCTCACAACTACAGCATCATGGTGCTGGTATTGTCGGCTGATGCCTCGCCACCCAAGATACCACACAAGCGTCGTAACATGTGCACAGCACCCAACTGTTCTTCTACAACTAAACAATTGCAGCAATACTCTATTATAGCTTCCCTTCCAGACAAATTATTTTCAATTAATATATAAACATAATATACTTTTCTCGAAATGTGTCTGGATTTGATTTTGCCTCTTATAAGTGAATTATTTCCACTTCCTCTCAAACAATACTCTGTTACATTAATGTTTGCTTATTTCAATTCTATACCCTCCGTGAATCCTGACATATTCACTATAATAGGACCTTGCCTGTTGAATTTGATATGTTCCTAGGGCAAATAATATAACTTCACTATATTCTAGATGGGGGAATATAATATTAGTATTGGAATGAGCTGTAATACTAGTAAAATCAGATGTTCGTCTATTCATATTCATACTATTTATAAAATCAGATAAATTATTATTTAATGAAAATCGTTCTCTAATCACATTTATGATTTGCTCAGCGTCATTCCTGTTTTTTAATCGAACACCGAATTTATTTAAAATGCTTGCAGCTATGGAAAACATTTGCATCATACGTTTTATTAAAAAAATCTTGCCGAAATATTTTAAAGTCTCGTTTGAAGTACCCGTTAACAACTTTCACCACCCATCGGCATATGGTCACACAACGACTCCTGTTAGCTTGCTCAGTGGTGAGCTGATGTTCACCCTCAAGCAGGGATTCTGGCATATATGTTCTGTAGCCGCAAGCTTCTAACAAACTAATTGAATCTCTAAATTCCCTGTCTAGAATAAAAACATCATTATTTTGAAAGTATTGTCTGAGAGGAGAGTTTTCATCTCTGAAAAGAGACTTCATTATATTATCTGCATCAATTGTGGTAGCTTTGTATGGGCCAAAGCAGTCTAAAATGTAGCTATCAGGTGTCACCAGCAAAAATAGTTTTAACAAGTTTTTGTATTTATGTAAGGAATATGTGTCCTTTTGGAACATATAATTGGAACTTTTGTTTATAAAAATATATGTCCCATCACATATAACTATCGCATTTTCATTATTTTGATTATAAATTGCATTTGGAATCATTAAATTGTGTTGCAATAATTGCTCATGTGATATGTGTTCAATTCCCAGATTTCTAGGCACAAAATCTTGTACCAATATTTCCCTAACCTTATCCATTAATCTTTCTAATGTTCGCCTTGGAACCATTAATGAGTGTGATAACCAATCATCTGATTCACCAGTTCTCATCTTCATTAGAAGAGCACCTAAACCTAAAATGCGTCTATTTGTTTCTACAAGACGGGGTGTTTCATATAGTAAAAGTTCAAATTGTTGCTTATTCATTCCGAGCCAATAATGAAACAAATGCTCATCAATTCTTTCAACACTTTCCATATTCGAGAAATCAAGAAATGTGTTGAAAGCATTTATAAAAGAAAGAGCATGTTCCACTTGTTCAGCCGTAAATGTTCTCAAACTATTTTGAGAATTGAACAACATATCCCAATCAGTACTAAATGTATGCTCTACACAAATATGTGCATTTATAGGCAAGTAATATTTGTGTTTGCTAAGAGTTGTTGCTCTTAGAGGGTCAGAAATTCTATGCAAATCTGTGTTCTGGCAACTAGAAAAAACACAATGTGCTGCAGTGTTTGCCGCTCGTCTATACTGCGGCAAACTAATCACCCGAGGTATTTCGTCATCTTGCTGGTCGGTATTGGTGGACTTTGAGGTTCTTGGGGTTGAGGCTCTGGCTCCTGCTCCAGCTCTGGCTGCTGCATATTGCGTGTTGCAACTCTCTTGAGTCTCAGCCAACAGGGATGACAAACATGGTCTGTTGAAGTTGCCTTAAACAACCATACAGCTTTGTCTTAATATAAATGTTTTGGCTAATTATTATTAAACCCGAGCAAACAGAAACACTTTTACAAACAATATATAATTGCAGTGATAAATTCACTATAACATTGATACCAAGACAAAACAAAAAAAAAAGTACAAAATAAAAAGGTAATTATTACCTGCCGTGGGACAATTCTATTTTCAAGCTCAACATGTATTGCTTGTTGGAACTGAGATGGATTCTCTCTCACAACAACATCACGTTTACGAGTCCTCAGAGAACTTCCACAAAGTATGCAAACATGCTTGTGGCCACGGGAAGATGTTCATTAGGTAACCCGGAGTTAACATGCTGTATTGCCAATTGCTGACAGGCATCACATACGTAATCTTCTTCGGTGATCTAAAATAAGAATTAAAGTTGTATTATGATGATGTATTATGTTAGTGTAATAAAATAAGTAGGTATGTAAATACGTACTATTATTGAAGAATTCCACTCGCAGATCTTAGAAATTACTCTTGTATCAAGCTCAAAAACGAGATGGTGGCGAAGTTTATCAATGCATATGTTACAATTAACCCAAAGCAATCGCACACCTAGTTGTCTTTGTTGTGTTTGCATGATGTTTCTCACAATTATTCAAGATGTGAAAAAATCAGTCCGTAGAAAAATACCGAGGTCAAAACAACAGAAGGAAATAAGAACATAGATTACTGTATATATTAAGAAATAACAATTTAACAATAATACTGGCTGGCGCGAATCGATGATCACAGAGTAAGCGATGACAAATGACGTTCCGTTGTACATATGTAATTGAACAAAACGTTTTAAGCTTACCTACTATGACCTACATAATTATTTTTATGACAAGAATCCAATACATAATAAATCAGCATAGTAGTTGATTTGATATCTACATACTAATTGAATTGAATTAAAATTAACAACTATTTATAAAAACGTGAATAATTATAGTCTTTGAATACCAAGTCCTTTCACACACGAAATGAATCTTCATTAGGTGCGTTCTGAAACTATAATTTGAAATAATCTTGAACAGTTACAAAAATAGAAATAAATGGATAACTTTTTTTTGTGGTGACTTAGAGAGGTGTTTCCAGTGTGTTTTAAGACCTTAAACAATAAGGGTATTTTACATAAATATTTCATATTGGGACGCTATCATTTCGTTGTCTGGTACGATTTGACCATCCTCCAAATTAGGATTTAGGAGTTTAAGTAAGACCGAAGCGTATATTGAAAGTATACAAGGATAGCACGCATTCATAGTGTTCTTACACTGTATGTTTTCAAAATGTGTAGCAAATAAAATTTTTAGAAAATATACACGATTTCTGGGTACTAGTCGCGTATACTTTCTAACGCTGATTCAGTAAATTAGTTAAGAGATTATACAAGGCTAGAAGCGACATGTTCTGAATTTGTATACATTGGATGTATACGCGTAACAAGTATTAGTAAAGTATACACGCTCAGAAATTTACTAAGTAAATGTCATTATATTAAAAATATACAACAATTAGTTATCAACTAATCATGTACTTATTACTTTATGGCAATTTAATGGTAACTGTTAAAATAATGAAGTCCTTTGTGAGAGACAAAACTATTTTTCTTATAAAAGTAGTATTTTCATTATTAAGGCACTTAAATCTTATTTATCTTCATAATATGTACAAATACCTTCAAAAAGAAATACAATTAATTGTCAATTTGACTCATACTTTTTTTTACGGCATTCATAAAGTAGGTATACATAATTAAATATAATTATGTATACCTACTTTATACATGTCGTAGGATAATAATAAGATAAATCAAAATATAATAAAAGGAAAACATAATAAAAGAAAAAATATATCGTGACTGCGAAAACACAGCTAATTAAATGATTGATCGAATCATTTCGACAGATTCTAAAACTGTATCAGCACGACGACGACACATAGTCTTGTCTGCCCTACACATACAGTGTTTTCATATATATATATATATATATATATATATATATATATATATATATATATATATATATATATATATATATATATATATATATATATATACAACATGTAACAAAAACCCTGTGATTCCCGTTAACTACGTTATCGGAATCAGTATCCGAGCATTTTCAAAGAAAAAAAAATTGTATGTGGTTTTATTATCTCTGCATTGGCCGAGGAGTAAGAGGATTGTCAAAGACCCCGCATTACCGACACTAGTTTGAGTTAGAGGAAATAAAACCACATACAATTTGCTAATAAATTTTTCTTTCATTAAAATTAATTTATTTTAAATGTTTTTTTGAAAAAATACTATACTAAATATATTTATATACGCTTAGATACTGATTCTGATAACACACTTAACGTGAACCGCAGGGTTTTTGTTACATGCTGTATATATGACACTATTTTTATAAAGCTACTTTTTTGCTAGTATACATCGTCGTTTGTAAATTCGGCATCTAAAATGTGAACGACAAACTTCACTAAGAATTTCTTTAATACGTAAGTTTGGTCATGTAGAAAGAACGAACGAGGAAAGAGTGACAAAGCAAATTTACAATGGTGACAGATGTGAGTGGTTATGTTATTATGTAAGTTTGGAAGTCATTCATCATTACTTCATTAAAAGTCCATTGCTGAACAATGAACATATAGTGCGTACATATAATGCGTGTACTAATCTCGTCGCCACTAATCCCAACAGCACTACACTAGTAAAGACACACCATCGACGATAATACGACACGTGTTTCGCCTCTACACGAGGTATCCTCAGGTGCTGGGATTAGTGGTGACGGGATTAGTGCAGGGAGGGCGGGAGGTGCTCTTTAAACTAGGTAAGAGACGTCATTTTATTTTATTAAGCGGATGTAGGCAAGGTAACTCTTACCAACTTTAATATAATTGATTTCCGCAAACTAACCCCTGATTCTATTAATTATATATTATAATTTCTTCTTCTTTTTAATTTCTTTACTTAAAAATATTGAATTAGAAAATAAAACAACAAAACAAATTAAATTGTTTTTCCATGAAAAAAGAAATTCAATCTAAGTATACGCTCATTTAGAAATCGGAGTTAGTCAGTTTTAACTGATTATAATATTTTTCGAGGAAAGTTGTGACTGAAGAAATGCCAAGAGGCTAATCAGCAGTTTTACGAGCAAGAATTGTAACTTTGAGGGAAGAATCATATTCCACGAGAGAAATAGCACGTAGAGTTGCTGTATGCCAATCCTGTGTCGTGGCCACGTTGCAGAGATACCATGGCATGGATAGTTTAGCTGACCAACCCCGCAGTGCTCGCCCAACTGTTCTGGCTGCTACTCAGAAGCGCTATATCAGATTGCTGGCAGCCCGCGACCCAACAATCAACGCCACTACAATAAAAGCAGAAGTACGAGTCGCCTCTGGACTTGAAGTTGGCACTCAGACCATTCGGAATTGCTTACACCAGGCTGAACTACGAGCACTGAGGTCTTGGCGAGCACCTCTAAATTCACGGCAATGTTAGTCATGGAGATTGCAGTAGCCTAGGCTCCGGCAAAACGAAGAGGATGAGGAGGAAACATTTGCCTAACTGTCTCTTCGTTAACGAATCGCGAATCAGTACTCATCCAGGTAACTGAAGTGTCCGTGTCTGGAGAAGACCTGGAGACTCTGAAAGGCAAAGGAATTCCACTGGAGCCGTTCATAAGGCAGGTAATCGGTGACCTTTTGGGGTGGAATTATGATTGGAGCTAGAACGACTTTGATCCCGTATCGAGGTTCCTTGACGGCAGATAGGTACAAAACAGTCGCTATTGATGGAATTGTCAGACCATTCCGAGTAAACCAGGGGCATCAATTCATATTGGTCGATGATATAGCGCTCGCACATCGAGCTGAAAGAGTCAATGCCGAGAACTACAACTCCGAGAATACGACAACACAAAGTTATTCTGGCCTATCAGCCCGTCTGACTTAAACTCAATAGGGCACGCGTGGGATGCTCTTAAGTGAGCTGTTTCCAACGTTAGCCACCTCCCCAGATAGTTCCAGAGACCAGGGATGCCGCTATTTAATAATGGAACAGGTTACCGTAGTAAATGCTGGATAACTTGATCCTCAGGATGCCCAGGAGGATCTCCGTATGTGTTCGAGTGAGGGGAGGAGTTATATTGTGTTAAAAACTTTCTATTCATAAATTGTTGTATAAGTTTCTTTAAACAATCTTTTTCTTTCCATGAAATTATTGATACATTAGGATTGCATTAACCAATTTTTGTTTAAAACGTAAAAAACGGTTTAATTTTTTAATTTCACACAGTGTATTTCTATTTAAAAAAAAGTATAACGTAAACACGTTTTCTTTATAAAGACAAATTTTAAAAATAAATCAGCTTTTGCTAGTGATCACAAACTTTTTTGATGTTTGTATATTGTATAATATAATGATGTGAGTTTGTATGCTCCTAATAATTCAGATTCTCTTTATCGTTTGATGAATTACTAAGGTAAAAAAATTACATTACGAGTAAATTACAAATATGTAATTCATGTTTGCGATAAACTATCTAATTTATATATCTGAAAATTACTTTTTGCCGCATCAGCAGCAACGCGTAAGATTACGCAATAACCGAATAATAATATTTGTTCGAGGGTTAGCTGAGGCCAGAATTCAGAGACGTTCTCGAGTATAAACTCAAATTTCTCCATATCGAAATTTGAGTCTTGATTCTAGTGTAATATATAAATCAATGGAAAGAAAGCTCGACCGCATCAAACCCTACGTTTCACAACTACATTGCACCGAATATTCTACTCTATATCATTATAATAAGAACAGGTAGAGTCAGAGGAGGTGCAAACACACGTGTGAAATTTGTCCCATTGTTGATAAAAACCTTCATAGCATGCGTGTGACGACACCGAAGATCAAACGTGGATTGACGTGGATGACTGAATTATATCAACTGATCAAGATTTATGGTTTTAGAATGTCCCATTGAAGTCTTTATTCGTAAATTAAATGAAGGTTTTAGTCAGTCTAGATCAGAGTTCCCCAAACTTTTTTGTGTCGTAGACCCCTTGCCATGTTTTTCCGTGTTGGGTAGACCTGCTACTTACCTGATATTGATTTCCTGTAAATTTCTAACTGTAGTGAAGTTTAGTGTTAAAAACTAAAGTAAAAACACGTGTTAATTTATACATTTATTAATTGAATTTAAATTAAAACTACTCAAAATAAAATTTTGTATCTGTTATGTAAAATATACGTAACATTGAATAAACATAAAATAAACTAAAAATAAAATAACATAAGCAATAAGTCAATATTTTTAGTGAGAAGGATGAATCTGATGCTTTAATAATAAATTATAAACATTTGGCGTCAATTTTGTAAGGTTTAATCCTAAATCTCCTCGGCTAATGATACCCATGTTTCTTTTTTTCGTTAGGAGATTGGTAACAGCGCTGAACCCCCTTTCCACTAGGTATGACGATGGAAAGAAAACTAAAAATTTCCTCGCTATATTCCATAATACGGGATAAGTAACGGGTATGTTGTTTTGCAGCCAGAATTGCTGATATCCGTTTTTAAAATGAACCTTAAGTTCTTCGTTTGTACTTAGTTCAGTCAGTTCCTCTTGTATTATGACATTCGTTTCTTCTATGTCACCATATGGATTAATTATCCACGGTGGTATTACCATAGTCAAAATATCCTCAAACCTAGATTCAAAATCTGAATAGAGGGCATTTAAATATTGAACGTAGGTTGAAATGTCGTCTTCCTGGCAGCTTGTCTGTGACAAATTGGGGAACTGAGAAAATTCGCCCGTCCAATATTTTGCTTCATTAGTTTAACTCTGGCAAGAAACGCTGATAAGATGGACTTTGTTTTAATCAAATTTAAATTGTCGCCTTGTAATTGCAAATTAACCATATTAAATTTTGTAAACAAATCTGTTAAATAGGCGATGTCTGTTTTCCTCTTCATTAAATTTTCTTTTAAAATTTTATCTTTAGTATCCAGAAATTCTAAAATAGTCTCAAAAAGTGCAAAAAAGCGTGTCAAACATAAGCCTTTCGACAGCCAGCGTATTTCAGTGTGAAGCAGTAATTGATGAAAGTGTTCGTCATTTTTTTCACACAACTGCGTATTCAACACGTTGCTTTGGATTAGGTTTACTGCATCAATGATTAAATGAAGTGATTCATGCAATCTAACACTCAAATTTTTGGCAACTAAATGTTGTTGATAGATGACGCAATATATTGCTAACACCGCTGACACATTTTGTTTTAAATAGCTTATAAATCCACGATAATGTCCAACCATGGCAGGTGCTCCATCTGTAGCTACTGATATTATATTTGATAAAGGAATTGCTTTTTCAATGAAGTAATCCTTCAAAACATGAAATATTGATTCACCTTTAGTGTCGGTTATCAAAGTTCTTGCGAAGAGCAATTCTTCGTAGATTTCTTGATTCATAATAAAACGAGCATATGCCAATAATAATGCTACATTATCAGGTAAAGTTGACTCGTCCAGTTGTATAGAGAAATATTTATATAACGTTTGCAAATAATTACACAAGAAGCTTTCAATATCAGAACTCATTTCATACATACATAAACACTTACGCATGTCACCCAGAGGGGTAGGCAGATACTACAGACTTCCATTTGACACGATCTTGACACACCTCTCTCGCCTCCTTCACATCCGTACACCTACGCATACATGCTCGTCGGTTAAGGGTACTCCTAATTTAGCCCGTTTTCAATAAATCGCCGATTTGGTCGATAAATTTTCGGCTAGGACGTCCCTTTCCGACTCTGCTATTCACTTCTGCAATATAAATTTTCTTTGTCACTCTTTCCTCATTCATTATTTCCACATGACCAAACCACCAAAGCATTCCTTTCTTAATCCTGGTCACAACATCATCTTGCAAACCACACTCTTCTCTCATTACACAATTTCTTACCCTGTCGTTCAGATTCAGCCCTAACATACTCCTTAAGGACCGCATTTCCACTGCGTTGATTCTACTCTCGTGCTTCTTCTGCCACACCCAACTTTCACTACCATACGTTAAAGTAGGGACCAACACAGCATTGTGAATTGCCATACGTGCCTTTTTTGACACATTTTGACTCTTCACAATAGAGTGCAGGGCCCCATTTACTCTATTTCCCGCATTCACTCGTCATTCTATATCCTTATCATATCTCCCATCCCTGCTAAATACGCAGCCCAGATATACAAACTCATCTACTTGCTCGATCAACTCCCCTTTTATTCTTATTTCACAAATCGTTTTACTTTCTTCTCTTTCAATAACCATAACCTTCGTCTTACTTGCGGTCACTTTCATACCCCTCTCTTTTAATGATCTGTTCATTAATGTAACCATCATTTGAAACTCGGCAGCCGACGACGCAAGGATAACTTGATCATCGGCGTACAAAAGGCATTTGACGGTTAACTCACCCATTCTTAATCCGCATTCTTCAACTTTCAAATTTTGCAAACAGCTGTCCACAAATAGGTTGAACAGCCACGGGGAAGCCACACAGCCCTGTCTGACACCTTTGTGGATGTCGAACCAGTCCGAGTAGACCCCGTTGATCCTAACACAAGCACTAGAGTCCCTATAAAGAGACTCCAATGCCTGTATCAAGCCAGCGCTCAACCCAAATGAGTTCAGTATTTGCCATAGCACATCCCTATCGACTCTGTCATAGGCCTTTTCCAAGTCCATGAACGCACAAAAAACCTTTTGGTTTTTGGCCAAAAACTTCTCCGCGATCATGCGCATAGAAAAGACTTGATCTGTACATCCCATTCCCTTTCTAAATCCCGCTTACACATCCCAAATTGTTCCATCAGTTTCTTTCATGACCCTTTCAATCAGTACCTTAGCATACAGTTTTCCCACAATGCTAAGAAGGCTGATGCCACGGTAGTTTTTACAGTCCTGCTGCGACCCTTTTCCTTTATATACTGGGACTACCACGGCTTTGCACCAGTCTACCGGTACCCGCCTTAGTTCCCAGCATAAATTAAACAAGGTGTGAGCAGGCCTGCCACGACTTCCTCTCCAGCCCTTAGCATTTCGAGTGAAACTCTATCATATCCGGCAGCCTTACCTGCTTTCATGCTTTTCATTGCTTTCATTATTTCATCTATACTTATCTCGCTACCTCTTTCCTCTTCTTTCGGAGTTTCACTTCACTTAGTACACACGTTGTCTCCTCACTCATAAACACGCTTTCAAAATATTCCTTCCATCTCTTAAAACTAAAACTTCATCTTTCAGAATATAGCCATTTTCGTCTCTTATAGCATTCATCATAGGCTGTTTTGAATATCCACTGGCAGTTCTTACAAGTTTCCAGAACATTTTAATATTTGCCTGGAAGTTATCCGATATTCTTCTATCATTCTTATCCGTTCTTTCTTGCTTTTTTCTTTCAACTACTTCTTTTACTCTCTTATTAAGATGTTTAAAGACTGCCTTTTTTCTTTCAATATTATCATTCCTACCGCTAGAATTACCAGCCTTTGTTGCTAGTAAATCTAGCCATGCTCTCTTCTTTGCTTCAACTTCCATACGTATCTCATCATCCCACCATAACGTATTATTTTTCCTTTCATTCTTCCTCTTACTAACACCACATACTTCGGTAGCTGCATCCACTAAACCTTTCTTTACATTTTGACATACATTCTCCAAGTCTAACTCCTTCATACATAATTCATCCAAACCACTTATATTTTCTTTCAGTCTACATTTGAACTTGTTTTTCTCACCTTCATCTTGTAACCTTTCTGTTCTAATACGCTGTAACGCAGTGGTAGACACAGATGATCGATGGCGCCAACGCCTGAATAGACCATTAATTCGGCATAAAACCAAATAATGATCCGTTCCTACGTTAGGACCCCGGTAAACCCTTGTATCTACCACTGCGCCCCTCAATCTTTCATCCGCAATTATGAAATCTATCATGCTTCTATAGTCACCTCTTGCCCATGTATACATGTGAATCCTCTTGTGGCGAAAGCAAGTGTTCGTCACAAAAAGATTCTTTTCCATACATTCGGTGAGGAGACTTTCACCATTCTCATTTATACTTTCATCACCAAACGTTCCCAATATCCTTTCATAACCAAGCCTCCTCACCCCAACCTTCCATTAAAATTTCCTAGCATAATAATATTTTCATTTCCCTTACACTTCATTAACCATCCTTACCATTTCCCAAAACTGCTCTTGGATATAAGTGGGCTTAGACATGTCTGGGGCGTAGACCCCTAATACAAACAACTTCTTTAAGCCCACTTTCATTCACATCCATAGCAGTCTTGGGCTTACACATTCATACTCTTTCACACATTGGCTCATTCTTTCTGAAAGGATGATACCTACTCCCTGGCATGCCCGCTCGATCTCGTCTACACCAGACCAGTATGCGGTATACATGCCATGTGTAGTACATCCTTCCCCTTCCTTTTCGTCTCATTAACACATAACACATCTATTCCTCTATCATATGTCATATCGCATACTTCATCCATTTTATCATTCATTGCCCCACATACATTCAACGTAGCCAGACGGGCCCCTGCAATCCACTTTTCGCCTCTCCGGGAGACAGAACGTGACGGGTGGCGAACCTAGTCGCCGATTTTCCTCCCGGAGATTCTTCGCATCCATGCCCCATTAAAGGGTCGCCGGGAACTAGGGGACATTTCTTTTATATAGTTCCTCATGGTGCGAAATATTGGGTAGTATGTTTTACGCCGCTACCACGGCGTGGAACCGAGTCTGTGGTATCGGCATGTCGCATATTTAGCACCACCCGGAGGACACGTGTAGGGTAGGCCTAAGAATAGGTGGTCATAGCCTACGAACACGAGCGACTTATCCCCCATTTCATCATTTCATAAATACGTCTTTCAACAGTACTGTTGCTTAAGGGAATTCTTTTAATGATATCAGATGCAGGTTTGTGTAAAACAGTTTTTAAAACCTCTTCAACGGTTGGCAAAATTAACTTCTCTCCGATAGTATGCAGTTTTCCGGATTTTGCTATAAGTAACGAGATATTGTAAGACGCCCGTAAACCATCATCATTTCTTTGTGACGTCGAAGCGAACATTCTGTCCAGTGTAGGTCTCTTCTGAAGTTTATCTTTGAGTGTTTGAAAGTATTTCAAATCTTTCTCTGTTTTATCAGGGTGGCATCCTCTCAGATGATCTTGCAGTTTAGATGGTTTCATAGCGTCATTGCCCAAAACATTGTTGCATAAAAGGCACATAGGCGATTCTTTGTCCGGCAATGATGGAATGAAGCCAAATTTCAAATAATCAACACTGTACTGTCTACATTTCTTTTTAGATTCGGACATGGCATCAGTCATCTGTGGGCAAAATTAAATTATTTAAATAAGACAGAAAATCCAGCAGCTGTATATTAAAAATATTTTTTTGATTTTTCCGAAAACATTCCATAATTCGAACATCTTCTTTCAACAATTAGCTCCAATTATGGAGATTGCACTGTAATTATAATACCGATTGCTAAGACTTTCAAAAACAAACTATTGAGGAGTACTCGTGTAATTTTGCATGATTGAATATTAAACTACTAATAACTAAAGTCATGATTGGCGTAATTTATCTATCTTTGCTAACTACGAGTACAAAACTAAAATTTAATAAAAAATAATGTACTTACTTTTCTCCGGCACTCTCAAACAAAATAACACTGACTCATTATAATTTGTGTGATATACTATCTGTTTATATTTTTTAAAATATTTTCTTATCACTTTCTTTTTCAAGATTCAGGAAACGAATAAACGTATTTGTCCCACATTCGTATTTATAGAGTGACGAATTGAACAAGTCAGTGCAAGGTAAGCTCTGAGACTGCGACTCTCAGGTTTTTACAAGTTCAAAATGTTTTGCGACCACAAAGCGAGTACCAACATCCTACAACTTACACAATTTTATAAACATATATAATAAATTTTTTACTTCATAGGTACTTTTATAAATAATGTATATGGTTTGATATTAAAGATAGTATGATGTAAGTAAATAGGTACTATCAGTGTATGTGTTGAGATCCACTATCGTGGACCCCCATTTTCATTTCATGGACCCCCAAATTTTTTTTCGCTGACGTAGACCCCTTGCAGGTTGTCATAGACCCCTAGGGGTCGACATAGACTACTTTGGGAATCACTGGTCTAGATGTTCGGAATAAATATATACTATTTTACTAATCAGTCTCAAAACTCAAAATTATGGTATCTTTATTATATCTGATGGTAAAGAAGCTACTGCAAACCCATGAACAACTATTACTAATTGATTGTGAAAATTAATTCATATTTTTACACAAATATTTGCAAAATCCGTAGTTGTTAAGAGCTGAGGCATCAATTAGAAATTTAATATAAATCAATATCTCAATATCAATATCCTTCAGACAGAATTTTGGTCACGATGCCCAGTTTCATTTCAACAGAGTCTAGCCATCTGCGCAGGACAGGGTTATAGTGCTCAAGTGTGTGCGCAAGCACACAAGCGCTCACTGTTTCCTAACTCACATGCCAATCCGACACGACCTGACAATGAGAGAGATATGTTCGCACCTGGCAACAATTGTCCTTGGCACCCAGGGTTGACTGGCAGAGAATGCCACATGGCATTAGGTCCGCCCTATGTACCATTTACCTTAAAGTGTTACATGTAAGTTTTAAATAAATAAATAAAAATAAAATAAGCTCTCACGCCTGTCACCTAGAGAGGTAGGCAGAGACTACGGACTTCCATTTGGTACGATCCTGACACACATCTCTCCCCTCCTTTAGTACTTTCGTTTAGTACTTAGTTTAGTACTTCTAGTCTGCCTTGTTTTCGCCACTTTGGTCAATAAAATTTCATCTAGGACGTGCCTTAATGACTCTACCGCTCACATCTCCAATATTAATTTGCTTTGTCACTCTTTACTCCTTCATTCTTTCTATATAACCAAACTACTGAAGTATTCCTTTCCTAATCCTGGTGACAACATCATCTTGCAAACAACACATTCTCACCCTGTCATTCAGATTCAGCCCCAGCATACTTTTTATACATATTTTATATACGCTAAGTATAGGTATTCTATTGATACTTAGTGTGTATATGGATATTTCTGTAATCTTCTATGTTCTCTGCCTTTGTACTGTTACCTATCACTACCCTTAGGTTGACTGGCAGATAATGCTTTTAGCACTAAGTCCGCCTTTTGAACCTGCACTGCCGAAAAAACACGTCCCACAGCTGGGCACATGTCTCCTCTCATTCCTGAGAGGGCTGCAGGGCAACGTAATGACTCCAATTCATGTTGGCGAATTACATATATCTTCGAAATATATTTTTTTAATTTCTCAAGTTTGCAGATTCAATCACGATGTTTTTCTTTACAGCCGATTATTATCGAATTTAAGATAATTAACGATTGGTAACGAATATAGGTTCATAGGGATCGAACCCGGGTTAACCGTGTTCACGTACTGTGAACTTTACAGCGAACCCTTGGCCCTATCTAACTAGAACAGCTACTTAAGAATCACTAAGCTTGGTAATAATTTCTGCGGTGACAGTTTATCCGAATATCAAGAAAGAGTAGACTACGCTAGACATACACTTAGTCAATTTTTTTCCGGGATGAGCCTAAAGGGGACGGACTATACCTGTTGAAGTTGAGCCAGCGTTGGAATTATTTCTCGTGTAGTGGTAGTGTAGATATCAAACCTTCACCTGATTGCCTAGGAAAAGACGTGCCCGTACCTCCTCCATATTACATGACTCTAGACTTATAAGTCCTTACTCATAAAAATACTATGATAGAAAAAGACAAATATAGAGTTAATTAACACTTAAGTTAAGCAAGCTATAACCTTCGACTACCTAGGCTGCACTAAAAGTATCGGGAATGAAATATTTCCACTGTTCCTGTCATATTAAAATCTTTTTAATTGAAAACTCCTTGGTTTTAAAAATCGAAGACCATTTATTTATATAAAAAAAGATTCTCGGTTTTGTCACAAGGTTTTGTCAAACTTGTTTAGTCGTTGAGAAAATCGAATTGACTCGAGAAAATTCAAGAGCGATGATTTATTACGACTTTCGAAGTGGTTTAACACAAAAGCAGTGTGTTGACCGGATGATTTCTGCATTTGGTGATGAAGCCCCATCCAAAACCACAATTTATCGCTGGATTGCTGAATTTCAACGTGGACGTGTCAAGCTCAGTGATGATCCCCGTCAAGGTCGTCCAAAGACTGCAGTCACCCAAGAAAACGTTGATGCTGTGCGTAAGCTGATTGGGGAAGATCGACATGTGACATACCGCGAAATTCAGGCAACATTAGACATTGGCATGAGTCAAATACAAATAATCTTGCATGAACAATTAGGTGTAAAAAAGTTGTTTTCCCGATGGATATCGCATTCGCTCTGTGAAGAGCAAAAAGCGGCTCGCGTTACTTGGTGCGTCAGAACTCTCGAAAGATTCCACGCAGGATCCTCAAATGCTGTATACAACATCATATCCGGATATACGCGTACGAACCCGAAACAAAAAACCAGTCACGAGTTAGGGTGTTCGAAAATGAGTTAAAGCCAACAAAAATTGTTCGTTCACGGAGTGTTGCAAAAAAATGGTGGCTACGTTTGTCTCCAAAACCGGCCATGTTACGACTATTCCTCTTGAGAGACAGAGAACGGTTAATGCAAAATGGTATGCTATCATTTGTTTGCCACAGATCATTTCTGAACTCCGTAAAGAGAACTGCAACCGCCGCATCATCCTCCATCACGACAATGCGAGTTCTCACACCGCACACAGAACAAAAGAGTTTTTAGAGCAAGAAAACATAGAATTATTAGACCATCCGCCATACAGCCCCGACCTAAGCCCTAATGATTTCTATACTTTCCCTAAAATAAAAAAATAAGTTGCGTGACAGAGATTTTCATCACCTGAAGAAGCTGTGGACGCCTACAAAACGGCCATTTTGGAGACCCCAACTTCCGAATGGAATGGTTGCTTCAATGATTGGTTCCGTAGTATGGAAAAATGTGTCAAATTTCGCGGAGAATACTTCGAAAAGCAATAAATACATTTTTAAATAGTAATGTTGTGACACTTCCTTGACTCCCGAAATTTTCAGTGCCGCCCTCGTATAAGGTAACATTAAACAGTACCTGTTGCCAGTGATAACATATGGATCTGAGACGACTTATTCTCGAAGTTTCCCTGCGTGATAGACTCAGAAATGAGGATATCCGCAATAGAACCGAAGTAACTGGCATAACCCAACGTATTAGTAAGCTGAAGTGGCAATGGGCCGCCCATATAGCTCGAAGAACCGATATAAAAGGGCTAAAAAGATTCTCGAGAGGAAGCCTCGTACCGCTTAGCCAAGTGTAGAGTGGCCCCCCATTAGATGGATCGACGACCTGTGTGAGATTGCTTGAGGAAGGCTTATTTTCAAAGGGGACCCGTGAGGGGTTGTAGTGATGATGAAATCAATGGGTGCGTTTGGCAGAAAAAAGCGCTAGCAAGCGCTTGTAAGCAAAATGGCGACCGTAAGCAGTAAGCGCTGTCAAATCGTAAGTAGCTATTTTCCTCTAGGACACGATGTTAGTTTTAACCGGGGAACCTAACCTAATTTAAATATATTTTTGTGAAGTATTCATATTAAAAACTTACCAATCATGAATTTTTAATAACATGTATATGTCTATTCATGTCATTATATTACTTAAAACTAATATTGCAAAAAACAACTCTACTTCAAAACAAACAAATTAAATAAGCAAAATGGCGGATTGTGTCAGCGCTACTGAAGTAGCAATCGTGTCCTGACCGAAAACTATTTCAGCGCTAGTAAGCGCTTGCTAGCGCTTTTTTCTGCCAAACGCACCCATTTTCCCCATTCGAAACTTTAACGTCATCATTATAAATGAGGAAATGATACTATAGTAATATAAATTGGTCTTTAATGTATGTTTATTTAAACGATAAACTTTCGAAAAATCATTTCAAACTTAGTTCTTTTTTGCGATTATTTCGAAAACTATGAGCGTTAAGAAAAAATGCTAATAATAATAAATAACATATCTATTAATTCTACGTAAAAATATTCTATCAATGTAACCTTAAACTTTCATAGTTATGTTAAAAATGACGAAGTAAAAAATTGATTAAAATCGCTACAGAAACTTTAAGAACTTCCAGAGAGGGTTTTTTTTATAGGATAGGGTGACAAACGAGCACACAGTTCACCTGGTGGTAAGTAGGTCGCATGTTTTACGACTTTTGCACAAGCGGTTATACCCATACCTTCGTCATATCATCATCATCATCATTATAGTCCAGTTCATAAGTACACTACTGAACATAATAGGCCTTCCACAAGGAATGCTACAAAGCACATCTATCCTCGATTACGAATCAAGATGCAAATGCGTTGTCATCCGTGAGGACTAAGATGGAATGCCTCGTTTACAGTAAAAAGCGTCTCCGGTTTTCTACACTCACCATAGGAAACCCAGCAGCATTAAGCTAAGATATTTATTACGCTTTATTACGCTGGTGTTCTGCTCTGTGTGAAAGCATGCTCCTTCCGCGGTCGAGTCGACTTATTCGTGTTACAACTATACTACTAATATAATTGCAGCATGGCTCTACCTCCCGAAAAGGGTAGGGTCTTGATTTGAGTAAAATTGTAAACCATAAAAGTTTTGTTCGAAACTATTTTCATATTTCTTAAAATGTTTGAGATAATCATCAAAACCCATTCATTTTATGTTTTACGATTACACAAAATAAATCTTGCATGGTTTTCGGATAAAATATAGCCTAGATGGCGTTGCTCTCTATCCGTTCGTGAAATTTCATCACAACCGGTTTAGTTACACCGCGGATTAGCCCGAACAAACATACAGACAGACAAAATGATTCAAAAGTTATTCATGTTTCAAAAGCACACAAAAAACCCCGTGAGCTTAACAGCAGCTAGTTTAGATTTTACACACAGACACATAAATGTTATTTTTATGTATAGATAACATTTATGTGTCTGTATATATATGTTTGTATATGTAATATATATATACAAACTTAGTTTAATAAAGTTTTTGAACTTTGATGATTGATTGAGGTGGACAGACAGGAGCAGTGTCAAGACTTTGTTTTAATATGTTTTGGTTGATTACTAAGTATCTCTAAACATCTCATATATCATAATAAAATAACTGGGTAAAAACATGCTTATCTACGTAACCTTCTCAGAAATGAGAGGAGGCCTGTGCCCAGCTGTGGGACGTATACAGGCTGTAACTTTAAAGAATATTTGAAAATGTTGTGATTATTATAATGTATTCTTTTATTATAGAACCAGTTACGAGTAAAACACATTTATAATTTATTTATTTTTTATTCCATTATTTCATATTGCCGGCTTTAAATTATATAAATATTAAATTTTACAATAGTGTGTCGTCTTTTCTATAGGATTGTGGAGTTATGTCAATAAGACCCGTCACCTGCGCGGCTAGATGCAGTGTCGACTGGTATTACCGAGATCCTTGGCTTGAATCTATCTTCATCAGCCTCGTACTCTACCACCTGGAAAGAACAGAATACATGTCATGAAAATGTGTTAATTTTACAAGTTATTTACGTTTTCATCACGTCACTTTCTAGTTTTTCTGCCGTTCCGGGTGGAATCTTGCAATTCAAATTTCGAACACTTCCCGATGGGCTAGGGACTTGAAATTTTGATCACAGCTCAGAATCAGAAACTGTAGGTGAAAAACGTGGTATATTAATTTTTTAGGACAAAGTTTAAAAAATATACTTGTTTGTACACTTTCGTTTGTTGACAAATTATAGCAACTAGCTACTGTAGTCGAAGGATAAAAAGTAAGAGATCAAAAACAGAAACAGAAACTTTTTTATTTAATATAGATTATAAATAATACTTATTCAAAGTCACTTTTTTAAATTTTTCACTGATTCGGAAAAATCATCTATCCTGAGAAGAACTAGCAAGAAACCCAGCGGGATTTTTTTTAAAAAACAGCTTACAATCATGTATGTTACAATTAACACACAAATTACAATCAGCTTGGTAGCGATCACCCTACCCAGGGGTTATTATCATCCACATCACATCTGAAGTGTATAACAGATGTAGAGAAATTTAGAAGAAACCCAGTATAATAACAGGCCATGAGGTATTCCATCTTAGTCGTCATTGAGGCCAATTCTTTATTTATGTTGGTTGCAGGTGAACAACTGACTCCTGCAACGTTCCATCAGGTGGACTGTAAGTTTGTTTTTCAATTCAATTTTTATAGAAGAGTGTTGACAAACGAGCACACGTTCCACCTGATGGCAAGTGGGTGCTGTAGCCCATAGACATATACATCTGTATCCGATGATGAATCATAATGCAGATGCATTGTCACTCCTTAGGACTAAGATGGGATGTCTTGTTCCCAGTAAAGAAAGAATTAACATTCACAACCTCTTACAAGGCTGACTGTCTGACTATAAAGTTAAAGTTACAGCCCACATACGTCCTACGTAGTGGGACGTATATAGGCTGTAAGAGAAATGAGAGAACTCTACACGTCTTCGAAATATTTTTTTGTTTCTTAGACATGCAGGTTTCCTCACGATGTTTTCCTTCACCGTGGAGCACGTGGTAAATCAACGCTTAAAATTGCTCGCGTACTGTGAAAACTTATATTGTATTTCAGTGTGTCTTACTACACTAAAATACAATAGTATTCGCATTTGTGTTTGCAGAAATAGATAGGTGGAATTTACTCGAGTTCCAAAGCAGTAGAGCTGATGAAGATGATTTCAACGTACCTGTTTGGTTCCATCAGGAAGTACGACAAAGTACGTCCCTTCTGCTTTATCGTCCTGCCGGTTTTCCGCGTGGCCAAAGTCACTTCCGCTCTCGTGGTCGCTCACTTTGTAGGAGAACTCGTAGTTCGCTGGTTCCTGTGTATTTTGATTAGTAAGTTTGAGTAATAGAACGTGTAGTAGCGTGTAAGAATATCCAGTACCCTATATCGTCCCGTGGGTGTCGCAAGAGGTGAGACAGTGAAATACAAAGGCAACAGAGTCTTCCTAATAACGACTAGAAAATAAAATAAACTGTGGTTACCAACCTTCCCACCAAGCGTGGCAACTGTGGCAAATATCCCTCTTATCATGTAACCTATGGAGTGACCCCCCCCCCCCCCCCCCCGGGTATGTTCAGCAGTGGCCTTCGATAGTATTTATTGAATGAATAATTAATGGCATTGATACATTTAGTAGTATTTATCAATTCCCTTAAGTTGCGTGTTTGTGCAAAATGCAGCGCTAGTCGTTATTTGTGACGTTTTTAGAAGCAATCTACTTCTTATTAAAATGATATATCAACTAATAAAAAAACCTATTACATTTCTACACAATCTTGATTCCATAATAGCCAATTCCAGTTTTTTTAAGGAGTAAATACTTGATGAATCTTCCTACTACTAAACCACAGAAATGCGAATTAATTAGTAATAAAAAATTATTATAAAAAAATTATTGATGACATTCATCCCCTCATAAAGTAAACATTATTACACGTCTCATAAGCGAAGCGTTGAGGTTGTGCTCTACTCTCACCTAATGGTGTTAAGTAAAGTCGCTTTATACGTAAGTAACATCATGTATTTTATTAACTGCATAAAATATCATAAATCTAAACAAGGTTATAGATATTCATAATAACAATGTACATTTTAGACACAAAAATAACTAGATATAACAATAATTGTTATTACTCACAATTTATCTTCCGTGTACGTATTCTTTACTCCACAGTTTCAGTAACACTGCCGCTTATCGCTGCCGCTCAAACCGACGACATCTGTCTTTTATAGGCTTGTAATTTAACAGTGCTAAACTACAGATGGCGTTGCTTGTGTGGTTTCTGTTACAAGTTTTTTTAAATTGGATATTAAGCCTTAAGTTTCTACATTATAAAACATTATTTATATTTCTTATAATTATCTTAAACAGTTTTACATTCTAGTTATAAATATAAGCAAAATGAAATAACTAAACATAATCTAATACATTAATGTACCCGCAGACTTTATAGGATGAAAATAATAATTAATTACCCACCATGTTGGTTACAACAATATAAATTATTAAAATACGCTAACAATGGAAATCTAGTAATTTACTGAGCTAAAAATGTCTTCATTTTTTAACTACCGCACTTTAAGAATAATAAAATTTTTTAAAAGTAATTTGTATTTAGTTTAAAAACAAACTGATTGAAAAAAAATATCGAGGGTGCCCGGAAGTCTGTATTAATCGTAGTCGTTAGAATTAATGTATCAAAATAATTCTTTTTTTATTAGGTTTAGAATCTCAACGCACAGGTTCCTTTAAAAAGATCACTGAGTAATTTGTTCTAGTTTAATTGTAATTAATGAAAATGTAAAAAACAACTGGTACTTTTCTACAAAAAAATATTCTCATGGATTTCTTCGTTCGTCTCAAATATAGAAAAAGAGATATTTTTCTTTTATATAATCAAATGAGATTATAAGGCGTGCACTTTTGGATTTTCCAAACTTTTTTATTTTACGATTGCCCCTAATGGATAGGCAATTTATTAATGAACATTTTGATCTGTCTAATTTTTTCGAAAGATAAATATTCGACTTTATAAAGAAAATATTCTAAAATTTGGGCGAATTTCTTACGCGATATATTATTGTAGAGAGAGCGCATGGAATGTATAGAACCGAATGCTGCAGGTCGTTCGCTAGGAGTAGCGCCTTAATTGGCCTCCCCTTTAGGTCTTGTAGGCTTTTGCTATAGTTGCCACGCTGGCAAGGCGGGATGGCGAAAGAACAATGCTGCTGCCTATATCCTGTTTCAGTTTCCCTCTATCCCCACTTACGACACCTACGGCAGGGGCACACCCATCGGCAACCCTTTGAGTCGGAAGAGTGCAAATTACAATTTAAAAAATTTCAAATATTTAAAGAGCCACAATTTTTTTTCTTGCCAAGCATAATAGTACTTGCATAAATAAATATTTTTGAAAAAAAAAGTATATACATTCAAGAACTTCCGAGCTTTCGACGGACTTACGATAGTGACGACGCGTGTCACCTTGGAGGGGTGCGGTGAAAAGCGAGTACAAGTGGCTGAGAGATAGAAATGGTGCCTAATACCTACTCGTTAATCGATTCAGAACGATTTTAAATATTTTATTTTATAAAATAAATAATATTTGCGTAAGGAACTAAAGAGCCGCAGCTTCACATCCAAAGAGCCGCATGTGGCTCTCGAGCCGCAGGTTGCCGACCCCTGATTTAGACCAATCACAAGTTTTGACATTATGAAATTTAGGTTTTGACTTGAGATTATCTTACGCGACTGAATACCGGTCTGAATGGTTTTGTTTAAAAACGGCCCAGCCAGTTTTGCGCTTATGTTATTTCATAGTTGACAAAAGACATGTAATCCATATTTTATCTGGTAATTTGCCTATTGTCATAATGGAACCAACGGTTATCTATGCTACAAATGAATAAAATCGAAGTGTCAAAATAACAGCTTTTTACTAAATGAAAGTATATACGGTACTTATAACAAAAACACAATTTTTCGAATTTTTGTCGATCTGTCTGCCTGTCCGTTTCGGAGAAGTTGTGGGAAACAGTATCTTTAAAATCGGTACATAATGTAGGGTTTGTAATATGTGTAGGAAGTGCAAGCGAATTACGTTGTCACGAAAAACCTAAGTGCTATACTTTAATATGTATAAAAGTTATGAAATATTTTTATTAGTTGTGATTATGAGTTGTGTTTAATACACAACTCATAATCAAATCAAATCTGACATATTTTAAAACTTTTCTTCATCTTTCATCAAATTTCGTTCATCGTTTCTTCTTAAATAATAAAAAAAATGTTTAAAAAACTAGAAATAACCAAAGATGCGTGGTGGAGTACACGCGGTAGAGATACGCTGCAGCTATATGGTACAACTCGTAGAACGATCGAGTCGGCTCGACCGAGGTAGAAACACGGTCTCGCAGAATACCAGCGTAGAATACAGCTTAATTTTGCAATACAGCCATTCCATCAGGTAGACTGTACGCTCTTTTGTCACTCCTATTTGAAAAAAATCTCTCATTAAAATAGAATTAACAAGATAGAAGGTATTTGGCTAATTTGTTTTATTTAGTAAATTTGTTGTGAAGGTAATTATTGTCTCTTCCACAGGTCTTCCTAACGATCTCTCCGTGTACTGGCATCAATACCCGTACAGTTTGGGAATCGTATTCTGCAAATTGCGTGCCCTAATATCAGAAGCGTAAGTTGTTCATGCGAGATGAGATAAAACCATAATCTATAAAAAATAATCACAAATAACAATATAATTTCATGGTTATTTTTTTGTTATTATCTGTCAGTTATTATGTTATGTTCTGTGTGTCCGCTTTCCAAATAAGGAAGTTTTGTTTCGAAATTAATCTGAATTGTATGTAAAAAAGCCATTGTTTCCGTCTACAGATCGTTCTATGAGATTATCATTTACTTCATTTTAGTCTAGGAGGAATCGGCGCATGAGTACCGAAAACTATTGCACCGCCATTTTTTATGCGATTCTCTTCAAATTGTCCTACTGATGATATAGATATATGTTGCCATGATGCAACTCTGTGCCATATTGTTTAAATCGATTTAGAATTATCCAAAAAATATAATAAATAAATATATTAAATTCATAACTCCGAATATATTAACTTTATCGTAAAAAGTCATCGAACCTTTTTTGTTCATATTTTATCAAAAGATATAAAAAAGTCCCATTTGAATATAACAATTTCTTGCAATTGAAAACAAATAGCTTTAAACAGTATGGCACCGAGTTGTCACATGGCAACATGCATTTACATCATCAGTAGGACAACTTGAAGAGAATCGTATAAAAAATTGAGGTGGAATAGTTTTCAGTAATCTTGCGCCGATTCCTCCTGGACTATTTCGCGATCTTTACCAATTTTGTAATTTTTAGCACACTTTAGTTATCTTCACCTGTATGTTTGTAATATAATATCCATTAATTAATGTAAGTACATTACTGTACGGTACTTATTACGGCTGAAAAACAACTACACTCTTTTAGCTTTATTATTTTGATTTTCTATCGTAATTTTAGTCAGTGTCAACAGAGAAAGGTAGGGGCCAGCACGAACCGACAGATAGCAAGATATTTTAAATGTATTAATTTATATTCAATTTCAATTCTTATCTTATTCATACATAACCGGTCGGAGGACGATCTCAAGGGTAACCCTGGGTATCGAAATACTCTACGAATACCACGATACGAGTGTCTTCTTATGATTTTGTTTAATTTTTAGGCGGACTTACGTCTTAAATCAACCAATGTCAAATTATTATCAGTCTATAGGAATTCACACATGCTAGTCATTCTTTATCGAAGATAATTGATATTAACATCTAATTCAACGCTACGAACACTATAAAAAAAGTATATTTGCGAAGTTGCGAATCGAAAAGAATTGAATACGATCGCACTAAACTTATCAGTAGATGCCGAGATGTCGTGACTTTCCGATAAAACCGCGATATTGCAATAAATTTTCCATTCTGCCTGCCTGCCTGCCTGCCTGTGTACGCTGGTGACAAGGGTACCGCCTCTTTGATCTCCCCCGCCATCTGCTGGTGGCCTTTACTTTATATGTAAAAATTTCAACAATAATGTATCTTATGTATCTTATATTCTTACAATTAATCGGACTGATATGTATATATTGTTTCCTCTCACAAGTTTCACAAGTACTTGCTAGATACAATTCCAAATTAAGTTAAACTCTTTTTTGCGTACTTATTATTATTATTATTTTTCTAATTCAATTGTTGGTTTGCTTTAACATAAATTAATGATTTTTATCTTAACATACTTAATTTACGTATGAAAGCGATGTTCACCTGTAAGTAATTGTGTAATTAGATTAAGACTATATTATACTTTTAGATTTTGTATGTTAAATAGTAACAAATGTAGGTTGACCTTTTTTATATAAATAAATAAATTGTTTAATCAATTAATTTTAATCCGCCATCCAACTGTCATCGTTATTTATATTTACAGAGCAACATACGTATCCGTCTTAACAATATCAGCATTTTCCCTGGAAAGATATCTGGCGATATGTCACCCGTTGTACCTGTATGCGATGGCGGGTCTCACCAGGGCCTCGCGCATAATATTCATCTTGTGGGTCATCTCTTTTATCTGCGCTTCGCCGTTTGCCGTCTACAGTGATATCACTTACAGGGATTATCCTCCAAGTAATTATAACTTTACTTATTATATCATACTAAGTAAGTTCAATTGGACCGAGAGTTTAATCAATGGATCTACTTTGGCTGGGCATCATCGGGAGATTACGATGCATCTTCTCATCGTATTTCTATAAAGTACAAAAGAGCGCGTTGCCAGTGTTGACCTACGGATCTGAAACGTCTGAATCAGGAAGTTTAAGGTCGCTCATCAAGCTATGAGCGCAAACGAGCTCTATGCTTGGTATTTTTCTGTGTCATAGAATCCGTAATAAGATATCCGCAGTAGAACCACACTAAATGACAAATTCCATTTGATAAGTAAGCTGAAGTGATAATCGGCCGGCGGTTAATCCCGAAGAGCCGACAGCTGATGGGGGAAGAAAGGATTTGGAGTCTCGTACTGGTAAACAAATTGTAGTGTGGTCCCCCACTAGATGGAGTAACGACCTGGAAAGAAAAAAAAAAAGAAGTCGATGAATGCACATGGTTCATAAGCGTGCTTTGTGGCATTCCTTAGGAGATGTATATGTTCAGAAGTGGACTTGTGAATATTTACTAAGATGATAATTATATATATATATATATATATATATATATATATATATATATATATATATATATATATATATATATATATATATATATATATACCTTTGTCATTTGTAATATTTTTATGAAAAAAAATTTTGTACACTAAAGAATTTCTGCCAAAATGAAAGAATGACTGACAGTAATAATAAGACCATTTAAAATATAGTAAAATACAAAGTGAAGGACACATTGATTTATATGTTACACTAGATAAGTAATTTCCGCGCCAAAGCGTTGTCACTTCACATAAGGCCACAGCCTTATACTCAGCGAACGTCGGTTCAGTGTTCAAGGTGACGCCGTCCGAGTTAAGCCGAACGATTCACAACAAAAAATGGGTAAATGCGTAGTGAAAGAATGCGTTTCAAGGTCACAAAAACATAATAAATCAAGCGGAATCACTTTCCATACGTAAGTTTTAATTTATATATTCATATTAACGTTTAAAACACTAAAAAATTAAATAAAATATCGAATATTGCCATTTAGGTTCAATGTTGCCACTTTTCCGCATTTGTGATTATCCTACATTAATGGGAGACTATATAATTAATGGAGTAAGTTAATTTGTTACCTCCGATTTTAAATATTTTGGAAATTATAATAAAAACTACGTTTTAACTTTCATACAATATAATTAATTATTCTTATTTTAGTTTATTCTTGAATTATCTTTTAAATATATTTTATTACCTATTTTACTTACTTACTTACTTACTTATCGTCACGCACAATCCCTAACGGGGTAGCCAGAGAGAACAGATCGCCAAGTGTCACGATCCTTACATACCTCTTTCGCTTCTTTCAGGTTCATTAACTTCTTCATACATGCACGTCTAGGTATCCGAGTACTCTTGACCCTCCCCTCTTCGAGCAATTTGCTCACATGGTCTTCGAAAGTTAGTCTCGGTCTACCTCGACACCTTTTAATATTTACTTTCGCTCTATATATTTTCTTCACCATTCGGTCTTCACTCATTCGTTCAACGTGTCCAAACCATTGGAGTACGCCCCTATCAATTTTTGTGATAAGGTCATCTTTCAATTCTGCCATATTGCGAATCTCTTCGTTTCGCTTTCGGTCGGCTATGGTAACGCCACACATTTTACGAAGAGATCGCATCTCCACTGCATTCAACTTGCTTTTATGCTTCTTCTGGCATACCCAGGTTTCGCTGCCATATAACAAAGTCGGTACCAACACTGCGTTATGTATTGCAAGGCGTGCACTCTTCACCACGCCTTGCCTTTTTATTAATGCATTCAGGGCACCATTGACTTTGTTTCCGGCAGCGACACGCCTATCCACATCTAAATCACATCTTCCATCCCGGCTGAAAGCACTCCCCAAGTATACAATTTCATTTACCTGTTCTAGACATTCCTGATTTACCCATATTTCACATTTCGTTCTCTCTTCGTCCTTTTCAAATACCAGAACCTTAGTTTTATTAGCATTCAAACGGAGACCTTTAATTTCACATTCCTCTTTCATACACGTGACTAATGCCTGCAGTTCTGCTTCTGATGGTGCAATAAGCACTGCATCATCAGCATACAGCAGACAATTAACTTTTATGTCACCCAATTTCACACCCAAACAGCTATCTTTCATCTTCTGTAAACAGCTGTCGAGATACAGTATGAACAGCCAGGAAGACATGACACAACCCTGTTTTACGCCCGCTTACCTATTTTATATTAATAATTTTATATTATTTATAATTTCGTATACATTTTATATTAATTATATTTTATTAGATACCTATTTTTATTGTTTGATTTATTAGAACCATAAAAATACGTTTTATTTCATCATTATGTTTACTTCTATTTATCTGATAAGCTTTGTATCCCTTTTTTTCTAAGGGTACGTAATAAAGATTTTAAAATAAAATATACTTTTTTAATATAAAAACAATTAACTGCAGCTGAAAAAAAACTCATTTTTATTGCGTATTTTAGGTAAAATTTCATATAGTAAGCCACACCAACCCGCCATTGCATGTTTGTGTGTCTATCTTTTTCTAATCTTACGACGACGATATTGTTTTCGCAACTTGTGTAAGTGAGATAGATATATGTTTACTTAAAATTGTTATTAGTTTCAAAGCTACGTCGTCGCGTTTGGATAGTGGTTACACTTTTTTCGACGCGCGGTAATGTGGTTTGCTCCTCTAGTCTTGTATAATTCAATGGAAGGACACGTAACTCTTCTACGCTATTAGGGATCTCCATCATTTTCACGTAGGCGGTCGTGATAGCTACTTGTATCTCCTTTAAGTAAAGATACTTTTTCTCGTCACTGGAAATATACATACATCTAACTAAAAAAACCATCTATACATACTATATAGATGGTTTTTTTAGTTTTCCAGTATCTAAGCTTTAATGCTAAATGTAGATATCGTACTAATTTTTCAGTTTTTATTAGTAGTATGAAGTTGTTGAATTTTATTCAGAATACTGTTTCTAAACTTGGCATCGCTTTTGAATTTCAACTTTGCTGAACAACAAATCTTTGAGATAGTTTGGCACCTTTTTAACTAATATATTACAAGTCGGGCATAAACAGTACGATTTTTGATAACGGTAAATATTATAGTAAAGTAAAAATAAAGTAAATGTAAAAGTAGTACATCTGGCGACTGGAAACGGGCACTTTGGTATAGCCGACGATGGTTTTTGACACTATCTTCGATCCGGATAGGACTGGCAAAAATGATAATATCGCCAGCAATCAGAATATACAGGGCTATTTATCAAAGAATAGCCAAATTTTAAACTTAAGTTCAAATATATAAATAATGATATACCGTTACTGCATTTTTTGAAAATACAAATAAATAAATTTTCTACTTTTAGTTCAAATTATCCCAAATTGAATGTGATTTATGGGCAACAACGTTTTTGCTTATCTATCGACCCTTAAGCTTCGGTCACACGCAGCGAATACTCGCGGCGAGTAGGAATTGAATGTGATTTATGGGCAACAACGTTTTTGCATACCTATCGACCCTTAAGCTTCGGTCACACGCAGCGAATACTCGCGGCGAGTAGGAATTGAATGTGATTTATGGGCAACAACGTTTTTGCATACCTATCGACCCTTAAGCTTCGGTCACACGCAGCGAATACTCGCGGCGAGTAGGAATTGAATGTGATTTATGGGCAACAACGTTTTTGCTTACCTATCGACCCTTAAGCTTCGGTCACACGCAGCGAATACTCGTGGCTAGTAGGAATTGAATGTGATTTATGGGCAACAACGTTTTTGCTTACCTATCGACCCTTAAGCTTCGGTCACACGCAGCGAATACTCGCGGCGAGTAGGAATTGAATGTGATTTATGGGCAACAACGTTTTTGCTTACCTATCGACCCTTAAGCTTCGGTCACACGCAGCGAATACTCGCGGCGAGTAGGAATTGAATGTGATTTATGGGCAACAACGTTTTTGCTTACCTATCGACCCTTAAGCTTCGGTCACACGCAGGCATACTCGCGGCGAGTAGGAATTGAATGTGATTTATGGGCAACAACGTTTTTGCTTACCTATTGACCCTTAAGCTTCGGTCACACGCAGGCATACTCGTGGCGAGTAGGAATTGAATGTGATTTATGGGCAACAACGTTTTTGCTTACCTATCGACCCTTAAGCTTCGGTCACACGCAGCGAATACTCGCGGCGAGTAGGAATTGAATGTGATTTATGGGCAACAACGTTTTTGCTTACCTATTGACCCTTAAGCTTCGGTCACACGCAGGCATACTCGCGGCGAGTAGGAAATCACAGCGAGTATTCGCTGTGTGTGACAGGATATTCGCCTCGAATAGATTTAATTGCCGCGAGTTGGTTTGCCGCGAGTAGAATTGAGCATGTTCAATTTTACTCGCTGCGAATGCACACTCGCCGCGACTATCCGCTGTTTGTGATAGGGTAGTCACTGACTCGCTCGCTGCAAAAAGCCATTCCGCTCATTGCACCGCTGTAGGTTACATGTCTGTGCTACTTACGTCGCTGCATATATACGAGTACTTATAATGAGCCAATGAAAAAAGATTCACTGAAGTGGGCAAACAATGACATAGTTCGTTTCTTGGATGTCTATAGAAAGCACGAAGAGCTGTGGCACACAAACAACAGTAATTTCATTTCATTTCATGCATTTGGTTTGATGAACAGATGTTACAGCACATGCACCAGTCTAGAATGTTTGAGATTTTTAAGCTATTGCATAGCTTTTATCGCATGCTTTGAGCGCGGCGACCGACTCAAAAATTCCGTAACGAAAATAAACCTAACACCCCCCACTCCGACCGGCACAGCGGTGCGGCGTTGAAAGCCACGGCTTGCACGGGTGCATCGTCTAACGTCGTCAAAAAGTACTCTGTGACGTCATTTTAGTTCGGCAGACTTCGGCACGGTGTTAGTGTGCGTGCGACTAGACGTATGCGTGTAGACTAGATGCTAACTGCTCATAACGGCACAGCGGTGCGGCGTTGAAAGCCACGGCTTGCACGGGTGCATCGTCTAACGTCGTCAAAAAGTACTCTGTGACGTCATTTCAGTTCGGCAGACTTCGGCACGGTGTTAGTGTGCGTGCGACTAGACGTATGCGTGTAGACTAGATGCTAACTGCTCATAACGGCACAGCGGTGCGGCGTTGAAAGCCACGGCTTGCACGGGTGCATCGTCTAACGTTGTCAAAAAGTACTCTGTGACGTCGTTTCAGTTCGGCAGACTTCGGCACGGTGTTAGTGTGCGTGCGACTAGACGTATGCGTGTAGACTAGATGCTAACTGCTCATAACGGCACAGCGGTGCGGCGTTGAAAGCCACGGCTTGCACGGGTGCATCGTCTAACGTCGTCAAAAAGTACTCTGTGACGTCGTTTCAGTTCGGCAGACTTCGGCACGGTGTTAGTGTGCGTGCGACTAGACGTATGCGTGTAGACTAGATGCTAACTGCTCATAACTGCAACTTTCCTATCGGAAATATTGAATTTGAAAATTAATATTCAAATAATCCATAAGAATCCACAAAAAATATGGGTCCATTGACGCGGTATTTTCCAGATATTTAGAGGATATCTGGAAAAAATATATAGTATATATATATATATATATATATATATATATATATATATATATATATATATATATAAAAAAATAGCTTTACCGCGGCAGTCCCCGAGTGCCACACGTATTTTTTTTAATTAATTTTTCTTCACCATATGATATTACTTATTCTGAACCTTCTATACAAATTTGGCCGGTTATTACAAAAAAAACCCTGTATAGCCGCCTCATAAGTCAACCAGGATTTAAATGGGGAGAGTCTCTTACGGTGTCACCACAAGGCATATAATATTTAAATATTCTGTTAGCACTTAAGTACTTTTACTCTAAAAGCTTGCTTATATAATATACACAATATTGATATGCTTCAGATTCTGGTAACATGTCGCTAGACTCTGCGTTCTGTGCTCTGATGGTCCCGTCACCTCTGCTGGAGTTAAGCAGCGTATTCTTTTTCTTCGTGCCCGCTGTTCTCATCTTATGTTTGTATGTGACAATTGGCCTTCATATAAGGTAATAAAACTTTCGATATAAAAACTATTTAATTCTTAAATCTAATAACATTTGTTCTGTCAAGCTAAAGTTGGTTAAGATTTTTTATGACGTAAACGGTATGATAAAAAAGTCTAAATAACTATTACAGAACATGCATAAACAACATGTTTATTCTAGATACTTTTTAATTTTATCAAACTATTGTGATACGATAACTTAGTCCACTTGATGGTAAGTACTGCAATTCAGTAGTGGTGTCCAACTTGCAGCCAACTTCAAACAGAGGAGGATACAGTTACGTTTCTCTGAGAACTATGATGGAATGTCACACAGCCTGCAATTATACTGGGTCTCTTTACCCTTCAGACCCGAACACAATGGTGCACGTATTGCTATTTGGCACCAGATAAGGGTAAGAAGGCTGTACCTTTCCATTGTAATTTCCAGGTATATATATTTTCTTTTAAAGATGAACTCTACTAATTCATTTTACGTATGCAGGTCAACAAAGGTTACAAAAAGGACGAGATTGGGTTTGCTGAACGGTCACGTGCATGGTGAAACGAAACAAGCAAAATCCAGAAAGGCAATTGTTAGGATGCTTGGTAAATTTGAAATCTTCCGTTGCACGAAAGGAAGTAAATTTAAATAACTTTATGTTTATTTCAACAATAAACATAAAATTATTATCATAATTTTCTTTTAATTTTTAACATAAATGTTCAGTATTATTTTATTGTAAAACTAAACGCTTTAATGTTACGTATGATGAAGATATAAAAGGTTAGTTAAGCTATTGTGTAACACCAGCATGACCACTGAAATTACAATTTAAAAATACATATCTCCACAAACACGCAATGGCTTTACATCACTCATAATGCCTTTAATCAAAGAGCATGCAGAGCATTTGCGAATTTCAATGAAGATTTCGCACCCTTATTACAATTCGTGGCACAAACACGTCGCCTGTGTTTAGTTAAGTAATTTTGAGGAAGTGAAAAACATTTTGACGTCAAATCCTTGATCAGCTTACATTTAATAGCAGAATGCAGAAATTATTTATCACAAATTTATGTGTATTTCATTGTAAGTTTTAACGAACTTCAAAAAAGTAGGAAGAGGTTCTTAATATTGTATGTATGTATGTTCGGGCATAACTTCATTGTTTGTGAACCAATTTTAATTATTCATTTTTTTAAATTAAATAGGTTCAGGGTCCTATAAAAATTTGATGAAAATATTCCATCCCCAAGGGTGAAAAAAGTAGGCGATGGAGCTTTTAATGTAACTATTAAGAAAACATTCTAGTTGACACCTTGAACTTATGATATTCTTTAGATCGCTCAAAGGAGAAAAGGAATAATTAAAAAAAGGCAAAGGGGTCTTCATGCCTCCTCACTGACCATACTCGAAAGATATATAGCAGCATGGCGGTATTATTTTGCTTATTCATACTTCCTTCCATCTCCTGCTTCATTTCCCTCTCGAGCCTCTTACCACATCCAGCAGTGGATCCTTTTACGCTGCCGTACGGCAAACGGCTGATATTGTTTGTTTATAATTATACAAATACTTTCAATAAAGCAATAATAAAACAACAAGAATAAAATAAAATTCATTTATTTTAATATTTTTTTGAAGAATGTATTTTATAATCTGCCTCTTTTTTATAAAACTGCAGTGACAAATGTCACACCTGTTGGTAATTGGCTTCTGCAGTGCTGCAACCTAAAAAATATAATTAAGGTTAGAGATGCGTCGTCAACTCTGAGTAATAAGATGGAATGCCTTACAGCTTGTACATTATACTTATACTACCTGTCATACTACCCTTCAAGACGGAAAACAGCAGTAAGAACTGATATTGGCGTCAGAAATATTTTTAAGCACGAAAGAAAGAAAAGAAAAGAAAAAATGTGCACAGTTCACACGCGGTAGAAGTGAAACTTTCGAATGAAATGAAATATAAAATAAAAAAAATGGCAAATTATTTATTTAATTTGACGAGGCATAAAAAATACTTATAAGCTTAAAGTTTGATTTTATATAAATGAATCAATTTTTATTTTTGACATGTAGAGCCTAAATGTTTGTGTAATAAACCAAAAAAAGTATTTTATTTCCAGTAAAATTGATCGCAGGCTAAATCCTAAAGATGTGTACTTGTCTCTTTTTCGTTTCATCGAGTAGTATTTTTCATTTTATTACGTATTCTGTGATAGAGTTTCAAATTACAACAATTGTAAAGAAGTGTTCACACTTCATAAATTTGCTTTGTACGGTTTTGCAAATAACTATATTTTGTTTTTATAAACGACTGTTGACTGTTGCCTGCACACGTCTCATACGTCATCACTGCACTGCTCCAAAACTGTCGACACGTCGTCGACAGTTTTGGAGCATTTATGAATTTATTTTTTTACGCAGTTGCCGTGGTGGTTGCGTTTTTCGTGTGTTGGGCACCTTTCCACGTTCAGAGGCTTTTCTATATCTATGGGTATGATTTGCCAAAATTCCACGTCATCAATGAACATTTGTTCAACGTCGCTGGAGCCCTCTACTACGTGTCCGCTACTGTCAATCCGATCCTCTACAATGTAATGAGTGCCAGGTTGTGTTTATTTTTAGCTCTAAATCTGTTAAATATCATCTTTCTAGCTTCTTTATCATCACCGTCACGCCAACATCAGCTGAATATGATCGGCTGATAAGCGTGCCAAACGAGCACACAGTCCACCTGATTGTTAGTGGTTGCCGTGGCCCATAGACATCTACATTCATCCTCAATTACAAATCCAAACGCAGATACGCTGCCATCCGTGAGGATTACGATGAAATGCCTCGTTTTCAATAAAATGGGTGTTCGGTTCTCTACCCTCACCATACGAAACATGGCATCATTATCCTGCTATTTTACGCTGGTATTCTGTGAGAGCGTGGTCCCTCCCCGTTCGAGCCGACCCATTCGTGAACACCTATACTACTAATATAGCTGCAGCATGGCTCTACCGCATAAAATAAACATAAAATTTTAGTTTAATATATAAGTATAGTCGAAACAAGAGCGTACGTCTGTGACAAAGTGGGTGCTATAAGAGGTGACCGAGGGAACTGAACCGGGAGATTGGCAGCGTCTTCTTAATAACTAATAGAAAATAAAAAACTGCGGTTGCCAACGCGTCTCCTGAGCGTAGCAAATATGGCGAAATTTAACGTACGATTAGTGCATGGAGAGGCTTATATTAAACGTACTTTAATAGACTGTAATTCCCCATCCATTAGAGTAATGGTAAATGGCTAATGGTTCTTATACACACTGTAAGAAACGTACGAACCGCACTTCGTTTTATTCAACGGATATTTTCAACAATGCGTTATGTTGACTGCGATTTAGTATGCGGGTGGAGTTCACAGCTAGAATTAGGCCTGTAACGAATAGACGCCGCCGCCCGTTCTGGGTATTTTTGATTTGTTATATTCGAAATGATTATTTTGCCTTTTGTCAAAGGTCACAAGATCTTGATATAGCTTTTCGATAGCTTTTCGTCAACCCTTTTAACAGCCACGCGATTTAATGGGGTGATTGATACTACGTCGTCACTATATTACACGAAATATAAATTAGTGCGTTCGCGCGCTCAGCTAGGTACATATTATATTCAATAACACAAACTTGCCCTGTGGTAGCGACATATTCATCAGCTTGATTCGTAACGTGATGTCGTAAGAGGCGATTATTGGGAAAGAAAGACCTGTTAACCAAAAGTAGAAGACCGTGTACCATATAATAGTTATAATTACCCAGACCGGCTATGGGAAGCAGTTAAAGTTTCGAATCATCTATCTGCACTCGCTAAGCGTGGCAGCTATGGCAAACCTTTCCTAAAGAAGGAGGCCTATGTCGACCAATGAACTGCTAGATGATAAAGATATAACAATAGGAAGTAATAAAAATTCTTTTATTTGTCCGCAGGTATCGCACAGCCTTTCATGAGACGCTATTGTGTCGTAAAGCGAAACGCCATGACTCCCAAAAGTTCAACATGGACGCCACTTTCCGGGATACTGTAGAGTTCTCTTATATAAAGCCCACACACAGAAACCGCGAACAACGCGAAAGTATCGCTGTTAATAAAATTGACTTTATTAAGGAACCTTCGCCGTTTTGTGTGGGAGAAGCTATTAGAGTCGCTGAAACGGCAGCGTATTTCTTCAATAAGGAAGAGAGGGGAATAAGTATAACCACGAATGTTGACATCGAATTAAATTAATTTAGGATTAACGCAGTATAATTGAATACCTTGGTCGTTGGAATACTGGACTACACATTTAAAAATTCTGATGCTTGTATTATGCTTATAATGCTCTTGTACCTGAATTTCGTACCCAGTTTGGACATTTGACGTAAAATCAATTCGCAGCAGCGGAACTTTAAACATCTGTTACTGACCACCACCTAACGGAAAGAAATTTAACTCCATAAAATATTAATATAACGTAAAGCGAATGATATTATAATAATTAGAATATCGTATTATGTCGAATTAGATATTTATTCCAGGAGGAATCGGCGCAAGAGTACCGGAAACTATTCCACCTTATTTTTTATACGATTCTCTTTAAAAGTCCTCCTACTGATGATATAAATACCGTAATCTATGGATATAAATGCAGGTTGCCATGGGGCAACTCTGTCCCATATTGTTTAAACGAAATTGCTTAAACAATAGCAAGGAATTGTAATTTTCAAATAGGATTATTTTTCTTTATATTCTTTGATGAAATACGATTAAAAAAAGGTCGTATGACTTTTCACGAGAAAGTTAATATATTTGGAGTTATTAATTTTTAAAGGTTTGATAAATCCCATATTCGGGTACTTTTGGCTCATTTTGTCCCGTTTGCAAATAAAAATTTCTTGCATATGTTTAAACAATTTCGGTTTAAAAATATGACACCGAGTTGCTCCGCGACAACATGCATTTATATAGTCAGTAGGACAATTTGAAGAGAATCGCATATAAAAATTGAGATGAAATAGTTTTCGGTACTCATGCGTCGATTCCTCCCGGTCTAATTAATTAACATAATATTTGGTGATGTTTTAGACGTTAATTGTTGACGTGTAATTAAATTATTTCAAAATGTAAAATAAAAATAATTATAGGGATTTTATCGCGTTTATTACACATAGACACGGGAGAAAATAAAAATTAAACGCGATAAAAAGTTTTATCGTCATTAAATGAAATTATTTCTTAAGATGTACCTTTAATTTAAGATTAATAAATTACTCATTTAATATTTTAAGTGTGATGAGTATCTTGCAAAGTTCAGAATATTCAAAAGAATATGTCCCTCATTCGAAAAGGACATAAATCCTCTTTATTCAAAAAATACCTTTTTTGATGTATGAATTCTGGGTCTGTGTTAATGTTTTGAGATATTTTATGAATATATGTACACATTCTTAAGTACCTATCGCATATATATACGATTATTTGAAAATTATGCACTCTTGTTGAAAATTAATAAATAGTGTTCTCGTTTTGTGTATAAAAATTGTGTTTCATAATAAACATGTTTTATAACACACAATATTTACTCGTATGTTTTTATTCATGAACCTAATGCACGTGTTAGCATAACTTCATAATTTAATTTGGGACTGAGTTAACCCGTAATCTTATAAAGTAAATACCGAAAATAATATCGCAGTTTCATTTAAATAGGTAATTACAATACCACCCCTTGGGACGCATGGTCGCCCTCCCGGTGATAGAACAAGTTGCGGGATTAAAGGATTACCGTGTCCTCCTTCAGATCTCGTATAATCCTATAATATGCCAGCGCAACTTGTCTACCTCTTCTTTCAGCTCCATTATCCTTTCTTCAGTCCTTAGGATGCGTGCGTTATAACGTGTTTAATAACAGCGTTTTATAACAACGTTTATACGTGGTAGAGTCATGCTGCAGTTATATTAGTAGTATAGTTGTAGCACGAATGGGTCGGCTCGACCGGGAAAGGACCACGCTCTCACAAAATACCAGTGCAAAAGAGCAGCTTAATGCTGCTGTGTTTCGTATGGTGAGTTTAGAGAACCGGATACCCTTTTTACTGGAAACGAGGCATTCCATCTTAGTCGTCACGGGTGACAACGCATCTGTATTTTGATTCGTAATCGATGATAGATGTAGATGTCTATGGGCCACAGCAACCACTTACCGTACACCTGGTACTGTGTGCTCGTTTGTCACCCTATCCTATAAAAAAATGTTCTCGGGTTGAGTCGTCGTAGGTGGCAACCGAACCTCCACCGGAGATTCTTAGCACCTCCTACCCCGCCGTTACCATTGTCACCTCCGTAGCCAGGAATAGTGGGAACGCCGGGTACTTGGGGCCGTTTGTTACTTTTTGTTTATGTAAAACCAAGTGAAGAAAAAATATTTCTATAATATAACGTAATAAGTTTTTAAAGTCGATGCTGACAATGTTTTTTTTGTATTTGAAATAAGTTTTCTTATTTTTTTAACGTTTAATTATTTTACCCCTTTGTGGTGTATGGAATAACAAGTTCATGGCTACAACTACGCTGTCGTCTAAATAAGAACATTAAAATCTTCATTCCCCATTTTTGCAACCATATGCATGATTTTTTATTAATTTTATATAATTCTACCTCTAAAGTGTAAAAAAATCGTTTAAATCGCTTATACTGTTTCGGAGAAATCATTTAAAATTGCAATTAGGCTGTAGTCGCTTCATAAAGCTGCTCTCTCTCTCTCTCTCTCTCTCTCTTCACTATTTTTATTATATATTTTTATATAACAAAAAAGAATTAGCCATAGCGATAATTAATACTTAAGTAAGCGATAGGCAACAATTATAAGTAAAGCCATATACCATCTAGCATCCTACTCTAAGGACCCTAAAATGCGGAAATATATCAAAAACCCTCTTGGATTCCCCGAAGTGGAAGTGGAATATATTATCTATGTCTCTTCTGCTACTTTCATTTACCTACTTTAATAAAGCTAACTTAGTCCATCCTTCAAGTGGGTAGTTGTCTGACTGACCGCAATTCAAAAACGGTTAAAACAGAGTTAACGCACACCAACTGAGACAAACACAAGTAAGATGAGGGATGGGGCGCATCAAACCCGTAAGCGGACCCGACGACGATGTTGGACAGATGGGATACAAATGTTTTTTGTACATGGAATTAGCATTTTCATTAGTACTTTCTTTCGCTTTGCAAAACTGGAAGAATCCATCATTGCTGGAAAAAAAGCAAAACAAACAAGCTTCTCTCTATGTGGGGAAGGTTTGAAGATTTTTTTAACGTCACTTAAGCCAGTGCTTGATTACTATCCCACCTAACAGGTGAGGCAGGTGAGGCAACCGATGCTAATAAAGCGCTGGCTCAGTTCAGCAAATGCCTTTATTCACTCTTGTGTTGAAGACCCCGTATTGTAATAAGATGGTAATACAGAAGCCGGCTCATTATTTCACTCCTTTGCTGTACGCACAATGAACGACAAAGCAAACCGACTTTCACCAATGCGTCTATGTCGACAACAAAGATGTGGCAGACTTAAAGAGCGGCTGGTGGTCCGATGACGGAACGGAGATGGAAGAATTAACTCACGTAATTCCGGCGCATGCTGTAAAATATCGAAAGCTAGTTACTTTGCGCCGTGCTCGAGATTGGTAAAGTTGATTCTAATGATATCAGTATCACCAATAAGCCTCTTAGCACGTCTCTCTTTTGAGTCCAAAGTAAGATTTGTATTAATAGCCTAGCTTAGCTGGCGCATTGTCGGTCGTACTACCGTTACTGTTACATCCTTTTAAAGTCCACTGTTGAAAATAGACCTCTCCCATAGATTGCCCATAGGGAGGATATTTGCCATAGTTGCCACGCTTGGCAAGCGGGTTGGTAATCGCAGTTTTCTATTTTTATTCGTTATTAGGAAGGCGCTGCTGCCCATCTCCTGATTTGTTTCCCTCTGTCGCTCCTACATCACCCACGGGATGACAATATAGGGTAGCGGATATTCTTACACCGGTACTACACGGTAAACCATACTTAGTACCATACGTCCATAAATATTTTTAAGCTGCATATTAAAAAGGAGTATTAAGATATCTCCGAGTACAAATATAACTTTACTCCGTGTGTACCGCATTTACAGTCTCAGCAAGGAAACTGCCAATTTCCATTTAAATGAGGCGCTCACCAGTTCCCGATTAAAAGGAAATGTTTAAAATATTTGTATAAAGGCCACTACTAATTTTATACGTGGTAGAGCCATGCTGCAGTTATATTAGTAGTATAGTTGTAGCACGAATGGGTCGGCTCGACCGGGGAAGGACCACGCTCTCACAGAATACCAGCGTAAAATAGTAGCTTAATGCTGCTGTATTTCGTATGGTGAGTGTAGAGAACCGGAGACCCTTTTTACTGGAAACGAGGTATTCCATCTTAGTCCTCACGGGTGACAACGCATCTGCATTTTGATTCGTAATCGAGGATAGATGTAGATGTCTATGGGCCACAGCAACCACTTACCATCAGGTGGACTGTGTGCTCGTTTGTCACCCTATCCTATAAAAAAAAAACTAAGTTATATTTTTAAACTTGCATTCTCAAACACTTATACAGATATTTCTGAGGACTTATTAATAATTATTGTTTGATTGTTTGTTGTATTTAAAAAAAACTCAAATACGTTACAAGGTGCTTTTTTAAAATTTTAAACTATACACACTAATTAAAAAGGACTTTAATTCATACGAAGAGAGAATGGCAGAGATTGGAGCCTAAATTTATAAGTACACATGTGCAGGTTTTGAGTTTGGCTCTATTACATAAACGATGGAGTCATGCTGCAAATATATAAAAGTTGCAGCATGAATGAGTTGGCTCGACTGAGGAGGAACAACGTTCTTACAGAATTCCAGCGTAAAACAGCAGCTTAATACTGCTGTGTTTCCTATGTTGACTGCTCATATCCAGAAACCTTTTCTAATGGAAACGAGACATTCCGTCAATGTCTCCAGGGGTGAAAACGCATCGGCATTTTAATTCTTAATCGAGGGTAGATGTAGAAGAAAAGAACCTCTTAAAAGTCAATACAAGGACCTGCAATTTCTCCGGTGTTGTGAAAGTAAGTCAGTGGTCACCAAAACGACTTTAGGGGAAATACATATACTTGTGTAATTATAAAAATAATCCCTTTTATTTTCATGTTTATATTTAATAAGCTAAGGTAGAGGAAGTAATAGAAAGTACGAAAAAGTAAGGAAAATACGATTTATTTTAGCTTATTATTGCACCTTTACCTTAGAATTTTCGCACCTTATTTTATTAGTAGGTATCTACATCAAGAGATTTTTAAAACCATTGCTTAAAACAAGAATGTTTCTTTTTTCACAAACTTAAGAATGTTTCTTTCTTCACCAGTCTGAGCAAGTTTATGAGCGAAGAGCCGATAATCTCGCATTGGTAATAATGCTTCCCATTACCGGTGTGTGGTTGAGAACAGGGTTTTTGGATAGATTTCCGTTATGAATTATTTATCCCAAAGTCTCGTCAGTTAATGTACCGATAGCACTGCGTGCATATCAAAGTCAAAGACAAGTAATATATTTTTATTCAAAGTTGCTGTCACAAAGCACTTTTAAGAAGTCAATAGCTACGCAATCGCTTCAAAAGTCTCTACTACGACCTTGTAATAAAGCGGCTAGAAACTTACAAGAAAACTGTCTCTTTCCCAACATTTACATTTTAACCTTCTTTACTAATATTTCTTCTTCTTCTTCCTATAATAAATTTAACTTAAATTTAACCGTAATAATAACAATAATAATTTGTTTATTTATCACCACAACCGACATGGAAAATACTTAGTGGTTATCTCTATTTTAAAAATATTATGTCATTCATGGGAGACTGGCAGTCGTGTAGGATCAAAGACCCGTATTACAGGTCACCAGCCCCCCCCCCCCCAAATTTACTTGGCAACTAGTACAATATTATGCACAGGTCACATACGTTGGTTAGAAATAATATTATATAGAGCGAAATATGTCTGTAGCGCATGTATGTGTGTGTGTGTGTGTGTGTGTGTGTGTGTGTGTGTGTGTGTGTGTGTGTGTGTGTGTGTGTCTTCTTCTTTATTAATATTTCTTCTTCTTCCTATAATAAATTAAAAATCAAAGGAAGCTGGTTATGTCCAATCATTCTCATATTTTAAATAGTCATCTAATTTATTCTTTCGTCGTAAGATTTTTTACTTTAAATTTATGCAAAGGCATATAGCATATATCAGTAATATTACAGGTAATCTTATTATACATCTACGAAAATGCTTCTGAAGTTCAGAATTCATTAGAGCCTGTCTGCCAGCTGTCAGGCTGCCAGTAAAAGCCCACAGGTAATCATTAGGCTTCCTCCATAAATTGCTCGAATACCTGCCATAGTTATCATGCTTGTTAGATGGGTTAGATACTTGTTATCGGGAACATGCTGCGGCCATCACCTGTTTAATTTCCGTCTTTCGCCTCTAACGACGCCCCCGGTCCTGTAGAAAAGGTCTCTAGTTCTCGTTACATGAAATACGTACACACGTACATATCATCTTACAATACGCTTGTGTCTTGTGACAGAATGGATTCTTCCAGCCATTATACAGTGTGGCTCTACCACTTAAAAATGCACATATCACCGAACTATAATAGATTGATTTTTCTAAAACATTTGGTCGCCAGTGACTGTCCGTTACGGTAATAACAAAATTAAATACAATTTAAAACCGTACGTGTGTTACTATAAACAACGGGTGATACTTATTTGAGAGGTATTTAGCTTTAAAATTTAATTATTTACTTACTTCCAAGGCATTTTGTTTCACTGTTTAAATACAATTAAAAGGTTCCATTAATATGCTTCACGTCACTTTAGGATCAAACAATTCTCTGTCGAACGTTAATAAATTAATGTAAATTGACTTAGGGTTTGGAGCAGAAAAGGGTGTTGACTCGCTACTAGATTTATTAAAATCGTTACTAAGTAATCGTTACAAAGTATAATCCTTTCAATCTTTTGATGATAATCGTTTTTGAATTGTGAACGTCTGCTTTATGATATGTCCGCAAAAGTCAACATTTTGGTATAGGCTTCTCCCATTGTGGGAAAGATATGACGAAATCGTTGAGTTTGGCAGCCGGAGCCACTATTGATGCACCAAACGCCTCGTACCTCGTACTCGTAATAAATTAATGTAATTGACTTAGGGTTTGAAGCAGAAAAGGGTGTTGACTCGCTACTAGATTTATTAAAATCGTTATTGAGTAATCGTTACAAAGTATAATCTTTTCAATCTTTTGATGATATTCGTTTTTGAATTGTGAACGTCTGCTTCATGATAAGTCCGCAAAAGTCAACATTTTGGTATAGGCTTCTCCCATTGTGGGAAAGATATGACGAAATCGTTGAGTTTGGCAGCCGGGTCCACTATTGATGCACCAGACGCCTCGTACGTCAATGACGTTTCTGCTCGTCACCTGTCTGAATATCTTACGTATGGCTGAAGCCAGGTTTGTACTTCGATCTATCAAAAGCCATAAGACATCTAATACATCACACAAGAGACGAAATGGAGTGTTAGATTCTCTAACTCAGCCAAAATGTAATCGATAATCTATAATATTGATATTTAACACAACGATCATGTCATCACAGTCATCATAGTCTTGTATATTACATATTATATATACAAAGTTGGAATATTTAAAATATCTGTATAACTCCGAAATTGTAGCTCTTTTTGTAAAGCTCTATAACAAGGACTATAAAAAATTCGTAGACCATGTGTCTCTTCTATTAACATTTATGTATCCTTGGTCATCGTGTACTTTTACAGACACTTGCTATGAATATCATTATTTCTTATACAACTGACAAGTTTAGAGCCTTAGTGAGTTTTAAAATCTATTTAAAAATAAGGTTATCCAGGTCCATCATCAGAGCAGTTCCATGGTGCCATATCATTACATTGTTATAGGGATTACTTAAATAATTGAATGTTAGCTAGTGATTCAATAATTGTTAACAAATTTTGAACTGGAAGGTCTTACGAAGAAAGCAATTTATTTAAAAGCTCGTAAAAATTATTTAAATTTACATACATACATACATACATATACATAAACACTCACGCCTGTCACCCAGAGGGGTAGGCAGAGACTACAGACTTCCATTTGGCACGATCCTGACACACCTCTCTCGCCTCCTTCACATCCATACACCTACGCATTCATGCTCGTCGGTTAAGGGTACTCCTAATTTGGCCCGTTTTCAATAAATCGCCAATTTGGTCGATAAATTATTTAAATTTGACTGTCCTAATTTATTTTTAAATATATTTCTTGCTTTTCTAGCCTAGCATTTATATTTTGAAACAGAAACAGTAACTTTTTTTATTCAATATAGATTATAAATAATACTTATTAAAACTCACTTTTATTTTAATTTACCACTGGTCCGGAAAAAAACTTGTGCCCTGGGAAGAACCAGCAAGAAACCTAGCGAGACTTTATCTGCGGGATTTACATCTACTATTGTGTTCCGGGGTGATGAATATCAGAGCCAACGTGAGTATATACTGGCAGGGTATGATGTCAAATTGGCATAATGAAATGGTAGCATCTGTAGTCTTTGTATGAACTAAGTTCAACAACAGTAACCACGATATATCACCATAACAATAGATGGGTTATTGACTTGTTTACTACTCCCACGTCGAAAATCTCTCTTTTCTGAATCCATAGATGCCCGACAAAGTTATAAGACGGGAAAAAATCTTCCTTAGTAATCAATACTGATGATATGAAATCGGATATTAGAAAGGTATTATGTAAAAACATACCTTTCAAAAATCAAAAATTACATGAAGAGGAGACAAACGAGCATGCATGCAATATATATATATATATATATATATATATATATATATATATATATATATATATATATATATATATATATATATATATATAAGTATATGGATTAAATTTGATAGATTAATGTTTTTGTAAACTTAATAAAATATTTTCAAGTAGAACAATATTGGAGTCACAAAGGTAATAATAAAAATATTTAATCTAAATCTAATTACAGCCAAACCTTACCTCACACAAGTTCATGGTTGGTCCTGCAGTGTCAGCTAAGCTTCTTTTATTGTAAGCTTGGGTTATGAAATACGATTTTTCAAAATGTTCGGAGCAAATGGTGCTAGTCCGTTTGGGTATCCAAGATTCATGGTTTCTACAAGCTACAATCCAAGTTCGTCGCCTAAAAGGATCCTTTAGAAATCTGTAAAAACAAAACCAATAATAGAAAAATTTACAAATTTTTGTAATACTTTACTGTAAAAGCTAAATAAAAACTACAAACCGGTTCGGCAGACAAACCCGCATGGTTAACTAACTTATCGATAGCTAAAGTTGTGGTGTCCATCACTATAGTGCAATACTTTCGGTTGCAGTCATACCAGTTTATTTTTATGAAAATTGCACACTTTTGCTGCGAAGTAGCAAGTTTCGATTTGACTTATTTGGCCTTTATTTTGTATAATAATTTGATAAATACTGGTTATCGATTAAGTTAAATTATATAATATTCAGTATTGTGTTGAAATTGTACTGAATATATAAATCATTTAACAAAATCCACTACACATCTATTACGTAGTGATTATTATTCATCACAAATTGATTTAGTTATTAGAAAATATATTTTCGTTAATATATTTAACTTGTGTAGTAAATTATATTTATTTAAAAATAGATTTTTTTTCTTCACTTCATGAACTATGATGGCCACACTTGGTATTGGACGAAAATATTCACAAAGTACGAGTTTTAATGATAAAATTACTTTAATATTATGTTAAAAATACTCACAGATGAAAAGTCACATCGTCCTTTTGTATACTTGACGTTTTTGATTTTTTTTTTCACGTAAATACACTGAAATTCGGCATTTTGTCGGAGCTCGATTTACTGGCACGATCACTTCGGAATGACGCACGACGCGGAGCAACTGGTTTTATATAACGAGTATGCGTCGGACTCTCGTACCTTTTACAGAGGGGTATGCCTTGCGATGCCGTCTCCTTTGGTTTAATACTCAAAGATCTATGGTTATGACAGAATCATCACAAACATACTCACAAAATACCAGTGCAAAAGAGCAGCTTAATGCTGCTGTGTTTCGTATGGTGAGTTTAGAGAACCGGATACCCTTTTTACTGGAAACGAGGCATTCCATCTTAGTCGTCACGGGTGACAACGCATCTGTATTTTGATTCGTAATCGATGATAGATGTAGATGTCTATGGGCCACAGCAACCACTTACCGTACACCTGGTACTGTGTGCTCGTTTGTCACCCTATCCTATAAAAAAATGTTCTCGGGTTGAGTCGTCGTAGGTGGCAACCGAACCTCCACCGGAGATTCTTAGCACCTCCTACCCCGCCGTTACCATTGTCACCTCCGTAGCCAGGAACAGTGGGAACGCCGGGTACTTGGGGCCGTTTGTTACTTTTTGTTTATGTAAAACCAAGTGAAGAAAAAATATTTCTATAATATAACGTAATAAGTTTTTAAAGTCGATGCTGACAATGTTTTTTTTGTATTTGAAATAAGTTTTCTTATTTTTTTAACGTTTAATTATTTTACCCCTTTGTGGTGTATGGAATAACAAGTTCATGGCTACAACTACGCTGTCGTCTAAATAAGAACATTAAAATCTTCATTCCCCATTTTTGCAACCATATGCATGATTTTTTATTAATTTTATATAATTCTACCTCTAAAGTGTAAAAAAATCGTTTAAATCGCTTATACTGTTTCGGAGAAATCATTTAAAATTGCAATTAGGCTGTAGTCGCTTCATAAAGCTGCTCTCTCTCTCTCTCTCTCTCTCTCTCTTCACTATTTTTATTATATATTTTTATATAACAAAAAAGAATTAGCCATAGCGATAATTAATACTTAAGTAAGCGATAGGCAACAATTATAAGTAAAGCCATATACCATCTAGCATCCTACTCTAAGGACCCTAAAATGCGGAAATATATCAAAAACCCTCTTGGATTCCCCGAAGTGGAAGTGGAATATATTATCTATGTCTCTTCTGCTACTTTCATTTACCTACTTTAATAAAGCTAACTTAGTCCATCCTTCAAGTGGGTAGTTGTCTGACTGACCGCAATTCAAAAACGGTTAAAACAGAGTTAACGCACACCAACTGAGACAAACACAAGTAAGATGAGGGATGGGGCGCATCAAACCCGTAAGCGGACCCGACGACGATGTTGGACAGATGGGATACAAATGTTTTTTGTACATGGAATTAGCATTTTCATTAGTACTTTCTTTCGCTTTGCAAAACTGGAAGAATCCATCATTGCTGGAAAAAAAGCAAAACAAACAAGCTTCTCTCTATGTGGGGAAGGTTTGAAGATTTTTTTAACGTCACTTAAGCCAGTGCTTGATTACTATCCCACCTAACAGGTGAGGCAGGTGAGGCAACCGATGCTAATAAAGCGCTGGCTCAGTTCAGCAAATGCCTTTATTCACTCTTGTGTTGAAGACCCCGTATTGTAATAAGATGGTAATACAGAAGCCGGCTCATTATTTCACTCCTTTGCTGTACGCACAATGAACGACAAAGCAAACCGACTTTCACCAATGCGTCTATGTCGACAACAAAGATGTGGCAGACTTAAAGAGCGGCTGGTGGTCCGATGACGGAACGGAGATGGAAGAATTAACTCACGTAATTCCGGCGCATGCTGTAAAATATCGAAAGCTAGTTACTTTGCGCCGTGCTCGAGATTGGTAAAGTTGATTCTAATGATATCAGTATCACCAATAAGCCTCTTAGCACGTCTCTCTTTTGAGTCCAAAGTAAGATTTGTATTAATAGCCTAGCTTAGCTGGCGCATTGTCGGTCGTACTACCGTTACTGTTACATCCTTTTAAAGTCCACTGTTGAAAATAGACCTCTCCCATAGATTGCCCATAGGGAGGATATTTGCCATAGTTGCCACGCTTGGCAAGCGGGTTGGTAATCGCAGTTTTCTATTTTTATTCGTTATTAGGAAGGCGCTGCTGCCCATCTCCTGATTTGTTTCCCTCTGTCGCTCCTACATCACCCACGGGATGACAATATAGGGTAGCGGATATTCTTACACCGGTACTACACGGTAAACCATACTTAGTACCATACGTCCATAAATATTTTTAAGCTGCATATTAAAAAGGAGTATTAAGATATCTCCGAGTACAAATATAACTTTACTCCGTGTGTACCGCATTTACAGTCTCAGCAAGGAAACTGCCAATTTCCATTTAAATGAGGCGCTCACCAGTTCCCGATTAAAAGGAAATGTTTAAAATATTTGTATAAAGGCCACTACTAATTTTATACATGGTAGAGCCATGCTGCAGTTATATTAGTAGTATAGTTGTAGCACGAATGGGTCGGCTCGACCGGGGAAGGACCACGCTCTCACAGAATACCAGCGTAAAATAGTAGCTTAATGCTGCTGTATTTCGTATGGTGAGTGTAGAGAACCGGAGACCCTTTTTACTGGAAACGAGGTATTCCATCTTAGTCCTCACGGGTGACAACGCATCTGCATTTTGATTCGTAATCGAGGATAGATGTAGATGTCTATGGGCCACAGCAACCACTTACCATCAGGTGGACTGTGTGCTCGTTTGTCACCCTATCCTATAAAAAAAAAACTAAGTTATATTTTTAAACTTGCATTCTCAAACACTTATACAGATATTTCTGAGGACTTATTAATAATTATTGTTTGATTGTTTGTTGTATTTAAAAAAAACTCAAATACGTTACAAGGTGCTTTTTTAAAATTTTAAACTATACACACTAATTAAAAAGGACTTTAATTCATACGAAGAGAGAATGGCAGAGATTGGAGCCTAAATTTATAAGTACACATGTGCAGGTTTTGAGTTTGGCTCTATTACATAAACGATGGAGTCATGCTGCAAATATATAAAAGTTGCAGCATGAATGAGTTGGCTCGACTGAGGAGGAACAACGTTCTTACAGAATTCCAGCGTAAAACAGCAGCTTAATACTGCTGTGTTTCCTATGTTGACTGCTCATATCCAGAAACCTTTTCTAATGGAAACGAGACATTCCGTCAATGTCTCCAGGGGTGAAAACGCATCGGCATTTTAATTCTTAATCGAGGGTAGATGTAGAAGAAAAGAACCTCTTAAAAGTCAATACAAGGACCTGCAATTTCTCCGGTGTTGTGAAAGTAAGTCAGTGGTCACCAAAACGACTTTAGGGGAAATACATATACTTGTGTAATTATAAAAATAATCCCTTTTATTTTCATGTTTATATTTAATAAGCTAAGGTAGAGGAAGTAATAGAAAGTACGAAAAAGTAAGGAAAATACGATTTATTTTAGCTTATTATTGCACCTTTACCTTAGAATTTTCGCACCTTATTTTATTAGTAGGTATCTACATCAAGAGATTTTTAAAACCATTGCTTAAAACAAGAATGTTTCTTTTTTCACAAACTTAAGAATGTTTCTTTCTTCACCAGTCTGAGCAAGTTTATGAGCGAAGAGCCGATAATCTCGCATTGGTAATAATGCTTCCCATTACCGGTGTGTGGTTGAGAACAGGGTTTTTGGATAGATTTCCGTTATGAATTATTTATCCCAAAGTCTCGTCAGTTAATGTACCGATAGCACTGCGTGCATATCAAAGTCAAAGACAAGTAATATATTTTTATTCAAAGTTGCTGTCACAAAGCACTTTTAAGAAGTCAATAGCTACGCAATCGCTTCAAAAGTCTCTACTACGACCTTGTAATAAAGCGGCTAGAAACTTACAAGAAAACTGTCTCTTTCCCAACATTTACATTTTAACCTTCTTTACTAATATTTCTTCTTCTTCTTCCTATAATAAATTTAACTTAAATTTAACCGTAATAATAACAATAATAATTTGTTTATTTATCACCACAACCGACATGGAAAATACTTAGTGGTTATCTCTATTTTAAAAATATTATGTCATTCATGGGAGACTGGCAGTCGTGTAGGATCAAAGACCCGTATTACAGGTCACCAGCCCCCCCCCCCCAATTTACTTGGCAACTAGTACAATATTATACACAGATCACATACGTTGGTTAGAAATAATATTATATAGAGCGAAATATGTCTGTAGCGCATGTATGTGTGTGTGTGTGTGTGTGTGTGTGTGTGTGTGTGTGTGTGTGTGTGTGTGTGTGTGTGTGTGTGTGTGTCTTCTTCTTTATTAATATTTCTTCTTCTTCCTATAATAAATTAAAAATCAAAGGAAGCTGGTTATGTCCAATCATTCTCATATTTTAAATAGTCATCTAATTTATTCTTTCGTCGTAAGATTTTTTACTTTAAATTTATGCAAAGGCATATAGCATATATCAGTAATATTACAGGTAATCTTATTATACATCTACGAAAATGCTTCTGAAGTTCAGAATTCATTAGAGCCTGTCTGCCAGCTGTCAGGCTGCCAGTAAAAGCCCACAGGTAATCATTAGGCTTCCTCCATAAATTGCTCGAATACCTGCCATAGTTATCATGCTTGTTAGATGGGTTAGATACTTGTTATCGGGAACATGCTGCGGCCATCACCTGTTTAATTTCCGTCTTTCGCCTCTAACGACGCCCCCGGTCCTGTAGAAAAGGTCTCTAGTTCTCGTTACATGAAATACGTACACACGTACATATCATCTTACAATACGCTTGTGTCTTGTGACAGAATGGATTCTTCCAGCCATTATACAGTGTGGCTCTACCACTTAAAAATGCACATATCACCGAACTATAATAGATTGATTTTTCTAAAACATTTGGTCGCCAGTGACTGTCCGTTACGGTAATAACAAAATTAAATACAATTTAAAACCGTACGTGTGTTACTATAAACAACGGGTGATACTTATTTGAGAGGTATTTCGCTTTAAAATTTAATTATTTACTTACTTCCAAGGCATTTTGTTTCACAGTTTAAATACAATTAAAAGGTTCCATTAATATGCTTCACGTCACTTTAGGATCAAACAATTCTCTGTCGAACGTTAATAAATTAATGTAAATTGACTTAGGGTTTGGAGCAGAAAAGGGTGTTGACTCGCTACTAGATTTATTAAAATCGTTACTAAGTAATCGTTACAAAGTATAATCCTTTCAATCTTTTGATGATAATCGTTTTTGAATTGTGAACGTCTGCTTTATGATATGTCAGCAAAAGTCAACATTTTGGTATAGGCTTCTCCCATTGTGGGAAAGATATGACGAAATCGTTGAGTTTGGCAGCCGGAGCCACTATTGATGCACCAAACGCCTCGTACCTCGTACTCGTAATAAATTAATGTAATTGACTTAGGGTTTGGAGCAGAAAAGGGTGTTGACTCGCTACTAGATTTATTAAAATCGTTATTGAGTAATCGTTACAAAGTATAATCTTTTCAATCTTTTGATGATATTCGTTTTTGAATTGTGAACGTCTGCTTCATGATAAGTCCGCAAAAGTCAACATTTTGGTATAGGCTTCTCCCATTGTGGGAAAGATATGACGAAATCGTTGAGTTTGGCAGCCGGGTCCACTATTGATGCACCAGATGCCTCGTACGTCAATGACGTTTCTGCTCGTCACCTGTCTGAATATCTTACGTATGGCTGAAGCCAGGTTTGTACTTCGATCTATCAAAAGCCATAAGACATCTAATACATCACACAAGAGACGAAATGGAGTGTTAGATTCTCTAACTCAGCCAAAATGTAATCGATAATCTATAATATTAATATTTAACACAACGATCATGTCATCACAGTCATCATAGTCTTGTATATTACATATTATATATACAAAGTTGGAATATTTAAAATATCTGTATAACTCCGAAATTGTAGCTCTTTTTGTAAAGCTCTATAACAAGGACTATAAAAAATTCGTAGACCATGTGTCTCTTCTATTAACATTTATGTATCCTTGGTCATCGTGTACTTTTACAGACACTTGCTATGAATATCATTATTTCTTATACAACTGACAAGTTTAGAGCCTTAGTGAGTTTTAAAATCTATTTAAAAATAAGGTTATCCAGGTCCATCATCAGAGCAGTTCCATGGTGCCATATCATTACATTGTTATAGGGATTACTTAAATAATTGAATGTTAGCTAGTGATTCAATAATTGTTAACAAATTTTGAACTGGAAGGTCTTACGAAGAAAGCAATTTATTTAAAAGCTCGTAAAAATTATTTAAATTTACATACATACATACATATACATAAACACTCACGCCTGTCACCCAGAGGGGTAGGCAGAGACTACAGACTTCCATTTGGCACGATCCTGACACACCTCTCTCGCCTCCTTCACATCCATACACCTACGCATTCATGCTCGTCGGTTAAGGGTACTCCTAATTTGGCCCGTTTTCAATAAATCGCCAATTTGGTCGATAAATTATTTAAATTTGACTGTCCTAATTTATTTTTAAATATATTTCTTGCTTTTCTAGCCTAGCATTTATATTTTGAAACAGAAACAGTAACTTTTTTTATTCAATATAGATTATAAATAATACTTATTAAAACTCACTTTTATTTTAATTTACCACTGGTCCGGAAAAAAACTTGTGCCCTGGGAAGAACCAGCAAGAAACCTAGCGAGACTTTATCTGCGGGATTTACATCTACTATTGTGTTCCGGGGTGATGAATATCAGAGCCAACGTGAGTATATACTGGCAGGGTATGATGTCAAATTGGCATAATGAAATGGTAGCATCTGTAGTCTTTGTATGAACTAAGTTCAACAACAGTAACCACGATATATCACCATAACAATAGATGGGTTATTGACTTGTTTACTACTCCCACGTCGAAAATCTCTCTTTTCTGAATCCATAGATGCCCGACAAAGTTATAAGACGGGAAAAAATCTTCCTTAGTAATCAATACTGATGATATGAAATCGGATATTAGAAAGGTATTATGTAAAAACATACCTTTCAAAAATCAAAAATTACATGAAGAGGAGACAAACGAGCATGCATGCAATATATATATATATATATATATATATATATATATATATATATATATATATATATATATATATATATATATATATATAAGTATATGGATTAAATTTGATAGATTAATGTTTTTGTAAACTTAATAAAATATTTTCAAGTAGAACAATATTGGAGTCACAAAGGTAATAATAAAAATATTTAATCTAAATCTAATTACAGCCAAACCTTACCTCACACAAGTTCATGGTTGGTCCTGCAGTGTCAGCTAAGCTTCTTTTATTGTAAGCTTGGGTTATGAAATACGATTTTTCAAAATGTTCGGAGCAAATGGTGCTAGTCCGTTTGGGTATCCAAGATTCATGGTTTCTACAAGCTACAATCCAAGTTCGTCGCCTAAAAGGATCCTTTAGAAATCTGTAAAAACAAAACCAATAATAGAAAAATTTACAAATTTTTGTAATACTTTACTGTAAAAGCTAAATAAAAACTACAAACCGGTTCGGCAGACAAACCCGCATGGTTAACTAACTTATCGATAGCTAAAGTTGTGGTGTCCATCACTATAGTGCAATACTTTCGGTTGCAGTCATACCAGTTTATTTTTATGAAAATTGCACACTTTTGCTGCGAAGTAGCAAGTTTCGATTTGACTTATTTGGCCTTTATTTTGTATAATAATTTGATAAATACTGGTTATCGATTAAGTTAAATTATATAATATTCAGTATTGTGTTGAAATTGTACTGAATATATAAATCATTTAACAAAATCCACTACACATCTATTACGTAGTGATTATTATTCATCACAAATTGATTTAGTTATTAGAAAATATATTTTCGTTAATATATTTAACTTGTGTAGTAAATTATATTTATTTAAAAATAGATTTTTTTTCTTCACTTCATGAACTATGATGGCCACACTTGGTATTGGACGAAAATATTCACAAAGTACGAGTTTTAATGATAAAATTACTTTAATATTATGTTAAAAATACTCACAGATGAAAAGTCACATCGTCCTTTTGTATACTTGACGTTTTTGATTATTTTTTTTTTCATGTAAATACACTGAAATTCGGCATTTTGTCGGAGCTCGATTTACTGGCACGATCACTTCGGAATGACGCACGACGCGGAGCAACTGGTTTTATATAACGAGTATGCGTCGGACTCTCGTACCTTTTACAGAGGGGTATGCCTTGCGATGCCGTCTTCTTTGGTTTAATACTCAAAGATCTATGGTTATGACAGAATCATCAGCGCTGTAGGTTACCCTGCAGCATTACGCTGAGTCATATCTGTTATAATTAATATTTCAATTTATTAGTTAACCGATTACGAACGGCTTCTAAAAACAAATTATCGAGCAATAATATTCTAATAAGAAAACACTTAGCTGAATCTTAAAGAAATATTGAATTAATGATTTGAAGGTCTTGGGTTCGATTCCCAGGCCAGACTAGTTTGTCGTTTTTTTAGTAATATTTTCTTAATAAATTCATATAGGGAATTTTTAAGATATAAATTATGTTTCCGGGTTCAGTTCCTCGGTAGAAATCACCTTTCCAATAGTATTGTTAATTTAAAGGAATATTAAAATAAAGTTAGAGACCAGGATTTGTTCCCCGGTCGAAATGATCACTTTGTGAATAAATAGAATTAATGGAAATTAATTGCAAAAGTATTATCTTATATGAGTTTGATACGTTTTGTATGAAAACAAAATGTTTATTTTCAATGTTTGATTCATAAAATATTTTGTCTATATTATCTGATAAGAGACATGATAACTGATAAAAATCCGGTCCGGTCCTGGCATCCAAGCTGCCAATAAAAACCAAGCTCCGGATATACAAGATGTATATCCGGACTATTACCACCTACGCTGCTCCGGCCTGGTACGCGCTTCTGAGCGACCCTCTGAGGCGGCGACTACAGGCTCAGTAGAACCTGTCATTAAGGACGATTGTCGGAGCAGGTCGTTACGTCCGGAATGACGTCATAGCGGCCGATCTGAAAATCGAGACCATCTCCGATTTCGTGGCCCGGTTAGCGCGCGGCATGTTTGACCGTGCTGATAACGGGCCACACGAACACCTCAACGGCTTTGCGCCGTTGCACACCCGGCCACCGGACGGGCGAACTCTTCCAAGAGAACTCCTCTCTATATGTGATTAGAGAGTCGAGTAACAAGCCACAATGCCGCAGAAAGGCCATCTTAGACACTAAGAGATTACCTCTATAGATTACCTCCTTTTCCCGTAGTCGGTGAACTACGGGGAAAATATTCTTATCCGGCTACATTATAAATGTAGCAATAACCATGCCAAGATAGGCTAAAATCGACTGCCCCATAGTTGTGAGGTATGAGGATATCCGGGTAATGGGGTATACCCCGGGGCCCGATACCTGCACGTACTTAGGTGCGTGAAGAAGACAATTAACGCCCCCTAGCGGTCGTGCATACAGTTCTTTCGTGCTCCGACCCTTCGGAGCGCAACCACTCGCCCGCGCGTCCCGCTCCCCCCGGCTAACACCGGCCGAGCAGATGCCGTTGGTGAGTCACTTTGTTTTCGCATCGTTTCCCCCTTGCTCCGGCGGGGAGGCTTGAACGCGCTTTGCTTGTTTTGTTTTATTTTTTAATTTTTCTGTTATTGTTATTGTTTTTGTTACACTGTTACTTGTTGTATATACTATCCTTAGAAGATCGTCTCTTGCTCTTCTCAGAGCGAGCCCTTGTTCTTTTCAGAACATAGGGACCCCAGCTTCTGGGATAAAACGTTAGTCCTCCCCATCTGCCCACAAGGCTCTGTTCTTCTCAGAACAGGGACCTCCAGTTTTCATAGAATAAAGCGTCATCCCCCCTATCTATATCAACATATCTTCCATGAATGCTAGCCAAATTTTGGCTCTTTTTCACCAATTTTTAAAAACCCAAGGCGTAGCCCTTGATAGCTTCTCGATTGAGCTTACCCCCTGTGCCGCTAAGGCATGCGTCCCCCACCCGCCGTCGCGGCATTCCTCGCGACCCAAGCGGCTGCCCCGCAGACCGACTCACCCGCGTACCCCGACTCCGATATGGAGCACTCGGACACCACGTCCGTTACCTCCTCCTCCCGGAAGAGGTCCGCCCTCAGCTCTACCGGCTCCTCGGATTCATCTGACTCCGAAGGAACTATAACCGACACAGCCCCATTCACGCTAGTGAAATCAAAGCGCGGCCCGAAACGCGCCGCGACTTCCCGCACTCCCCCCGCCCCGGCGGCCGCCGCCGCCGCCCGCACTCCCCCCGCCGCTGCCTCTACCTCCGCAGCTCCCATCGTTGCCCCTACCCCCGCAGCCCCCAAACGCTGCCGCCTCTCAGTCGGACACTACCGCCAAGCCAGCAACCCGCTGCGCTCCCATACTGGCTAAAAACCAAGTCCCGCCCCCTGTCTTTCTCAGAGACAAGGCGAAATTCACTCAATTGTCCAAAACCCTCTATGATAAGGGTTTCAAATATCACCAAGCCACCAATGTCGGCGAGGCCATCAAAATTGTGCCGGCGTCTATAGAAGACTTCCGGAATATAACCCGCCTATTCACGGCCGAGCGTGTGCCCTACCACACATACGCCCTCGCCGAAGAAAGGAAAGTCAAGGCAGTCCTCCGCGGAGTTCCCTATGAACTCGCAAACGAGGACATTCTGGAAGACCTTAAATCCCAAGGCTTCCCCATAGAAGCTGTGCATAAAATGCACAGCAGCAGGGGCGAAAGGTTTAACCTCGCCCTCCTCGTCCTCACCAATGTGCCGGAGGCAAAGGCCATATTCCGCGAGGTACGCACTGTGTGCGGCCTGTCGCGTGTTAAGGTCGAAGCCCCACACCGGCGCGGTTACCCAGCGCAGTGCCACCGCTGCCAACTCTCTCTCAACTCTCAACGCGGCTGCCAACTGCTCAGCTCCACCCAGGTGCATTAAGTGCCTAGAACCCCATCACTCGAAAGAGTGCCCACGGCCCAAAAACGCCGAATCCCCACCTTCATGTGTCCTTTGCGGACAAACAGGCCATCCGGCCAATTTTAGAGGTTGCCCTCGCGCTCCTCGCCCACCTCCGAGCCGCAAAGCTCCACCCCAGGTCGATGACCGAACCTTCCCGGCTCTTGTAAGCCGCAAGCCCAGCCAGGGCCAGCCCCTACCTCAGCCCCCTCAGGGCTCATCTCAGCCCACACAGGGCATCTACCGGCCCCCACAGGGCCCCTATCGGCCACCTCAGGGCCCTCCTCGGCCCCTTATGAGCCTTCCGCTCTCTCAGCCTGCGCCGCTCCCAATAAACCCCTGGTTCCAAAAGGAATCAAATATCCCGCAGCCCTCCGCCAACCCACAAAAGCAGACAGATTCTGTAGTAGAATCTCTAAACCTAGTGTATAACACTCTCAATAGGATCAATTTAGATGAAATCCTTATCCTTGCGCGTAAACTGCACACAGCTCAGTCCCCTCAGGACCGTCTCCTTGCTCTTACTGAGCACATCAACCTCCTAAGGTCCTTGTAAATAAATAAAACTATGCCGGAGCCATCTGCTCCCGCAATATCTCACGGTCGTATCAAACCAAAGGGTTTGTCGCTTGTTTCATTTAATATCCGCGGTCTGCGAAATAACCTCCCAGAGCTTAGGCTATTTCTTAGAGATCGTGAAGCCGATCTCCTCCTCCTACAGGAGACCCATCTCAGCCCCAAGGTCTCTAAAGGCCTTACTATTAAAAATTATTCACTATTCTACGTAACGATAGACCCGACCGCAAAGGCGGCGGTACTGCCATCTATTACAAAAAGTCCCTTCATTGCTCCCACATATCTACTCCGTCGCTTACCAGTATGGAAGCCTCTATCACTAGATTAGCTATGACTGGACACCAGTCAATCATTATAACCTCTTGCTATATCCCTAGCGGAACCCTCCCCGTTAAGAGTGACTTCGAAGCCATCCTTGCATTAGGCGACTCAGTCATTATGTTTGGAGACTTTAACTCCAAACATACTGAATGGACCTGCCGCACTACTACCAGTAGTGGCAGGGTGCTGCTCAATATCACTCAGTCTCTCGACCTGACTGTCTACAGCCCCCTCACTGCCACCCACTATCCCGACATTGTTACCTACGCTCCTGATGTGCTAGATTTTGCTCTAGTTAAAGGAGTTTCCCTTAACCTTAGAGCAGTCGAGTCTCTCGATGATCTGGGATCCGACCACCGTCCTGTATCCCTCCTTCTTGGCCATCAGCCATCTCCAACTCCCACTTCCAAAACCTACACCAACTGGAAGGGCTTCAAAAAGTCTCTGGCCTCGGCTATAGACTCTCCGGACCCTCCCATAACCCTTTCTTCCGACGCCCTCGACAGTACGGGGAAAATAGACACCGCGGTCGAAAATCTCACCTCACTTATAACATCCTCTCTTAAAGAGAATGAAAAAGTTGTCCCGGTTGCTAAAACTAGTCTTCCTCTAGATATTAGCAACCTGTTAAAAGCCAAAAAAGCTGCCCTCCGTAGAGCTGCACGCTATCCCACTCCCGAATATAGACTCGCGGCCCACCGCCTTCAACGCAAACTGCGTTACCGCCTCCAAGATTACAGAGACCACGAAAAGGGCAATCTCATGGAGAAAATCTCTCCCTCTCACACAGCGTACTACCGGATGGCGAGAGCCCTCCGGATAGACGCTATAACCCATACTCCCCCTCTGTCTCGTCCCGACGGCTCCATTGCCTTCGAAGACGAAGAAAAGTTTGAGTGCTTCGCTGACAGCGTCGCCGCTCAATGCTCTCCTAGCTCACGACCCACTGACCCCTTACACATCCAACTAGTGGAGGACGAGGTCCGACGCAGGAACTCGCCCCCTACCGCCTCTGACCCTATCACTGTGTCCAAAGATGAGATCTCATCTACCATCAAACGACTTAAGCCCAAAAAAGCACCGGGTGCGGATGGTATCTCCAACCAAGCCCTCAAACACTTCCCGGAGCAGGTAATCGCCTTACTGGCCATTATCTTTAACGCCTGCTTCGAATTCAGTTACTTTCCCACCTCTTGGAAAGAGGCAACTGTCATTGGCATTCCCAAGCCAGGCAAACCTCACCACCTCCCCTCCAATCACCGTCCCATCAGCCTCCTCAAGGCCATGGGCAAACTTTTCGAACGAGTCATTCTCGTGCGCTTGAGGCGCCATTTGTTTCCCACAGACGGCGACCCTCTTGTCATCCCACAACAATTCGGGTTTCGAGCCAAACACTCGTGTCATGACGACCTGTCATGACCTACGTGGCCCCCATTTTCGCACATGCTAAGCACAAAGCTATAAATGAACTTCAAATAGTTCAAAATCTATTCTGTCGTAGGGCCACTAACTTGCTAACTATGTCCGTAATGCCGACCTACATCGAGACTTAGAGCTCCCAACAATCCAACAGTTTCTCAAATCACTCTCTGAGAGATTTTTCAGAGCCTCAGAGTCCCACCCAAATCATCTCATTCGTGAAACAGCTGCCTATGCAGTCCGAGAGAAACTCTCTCTCGGACCCCCCCAACAAGCTTTCGGCCGACCTGAACTGCCTCATGGCGGCTCAGGCCGAGCCTACATAACACATCCCTTAATCTGCCTTAGTTAGGCACTCTTCTAAGCGGCTTTTCGCCGCTTGCGCCCTCCTTTCTGCCAAGGAGGGTCGCGTTCGTATACGGCTTAGAGATCTCTAGTCAGATCATTAAGCCAATTCCTAAAAGGTTGGGTTTAGTGGGTAAAAGTCGCCACAAAACCACGCAGCCAGCTGCGTGGTATGCTATGAGCATTCCCAACCTCCCTCCCCCGCTTTCCGGAGGGTTGCCCATATTTGCTTCGGGCGCAAAAAAAAAAAACTTACAAATCGTTCGGGACAGTTCGGGACCAGCAGTATATATAATAATCAAGAAAGAAAAAGTGCATAAGGAAGTGATAGGGAAAGTAATTACTCTCTCACGGAACGGTTTGAAGATAATTACTGTTTTATTCCCAAGGAATCCTTTACCTTTAAAATACAGTCCACTGGTGTCGCTATTGCGGCGCATATTGAAGAATTAGGGCGTTGGGACCGGGACGACTTCGAAAGACCCGTAATCCCCACCTGAACCTATTTGAAGAAAAGGAAGAGGTCGACGCCTTTGTGTGTTACTCCGTTGCGGGGTTCACATACATTGTTCCCGAATCCAACGTAGGTGTCATAGGAGGTTGGGAAATCCGCTGCTGAACCAGCCGGAACAAGCGACCTCTCTCGTTCTCTGGTTCCTTTTCAATAACCTTTTCACTGGCTCGATATACACCCCATCACTCGTAATATTAATCTACTACTTTTTAACTGTTTATTATTTTATTTTTGTGATGTGTACAGTTCCAGCGAATCAGGGTCTTTCTTTCTCTTTTTTTCTTTCTTTCGTATTCTGTGAGAGCGTGGTGTAACCCCGGTCGAGTCAATCCACTCATGCTACAACTGTTAAAGCTGCAGCGTGGCTTTACCACATAAAGTAGTATAGTGGTATAACAGTGGCAGGACTACGGTCTGCCTTCTCTTTTGCCGCTAGATCACAATTAACAATAAATCAATTACGAACGTAGGTATTGCCCGATTTCTCTCTGCTCTCTCAAGATATATCCATCATTAAGAAATTAAATATAGCCAATCAAAAGTACACTGCTGAACGTTGGAGGAATATTTGCCATAGTTCGGTCTCTTGGCAAGTGGTCTGGCAACCGCAACCTGTCTCACGTTTCATTTTTCTCTGTCGTCTTTAACGATAATCATGGAATGGTATGGGGTCTTAGAGCTTCTGAGTAATAATGCATAATATATATTATTTGGTAGGAATTAGTGAATTATTTTTCGCAGCCGCTACACATCATTAACAAGATCCTGCCTTAACTTCATAATTTAGAAGTATTTTCATCCAAGCAGATAAAGCTTTGTTGAATATAATGGATGGTTTATATTTTCCACTAAGCAAGTGGTAATCTATATAAATACAAATTAATTACCGCATGTATGAAAGATCATTACTTAAGAAAGGCTGGACAGATTTCGAGGCATTATCACACATACAATTGAACCCGGTAAATGGAATTGTTGTCGAGATCTAGGAAACAGTTGTGCAAAGCCGGGGCGGTTCATTAGTCATCATATAAAATTGTGATTACAAATGGGATCCAACTAGCTCATGTGTCGTGTGTCTGCCAAGACTTAGTATTGATATCTCTCTAATTATTCGTTTTTAAAGTTTTCGAAACTAATATTTGAAATGGTAATATAATAATCATCATCACTTGATTTAGAAAACAATTTACTTGATCGTTCGAATAACAATAAGTGAAGTCCTATTTATTTATTTATTTTTAGGCATATAAAGAAATAAAAATAAACAACTAAACAAAAACGAGTATATCGATGTCGATTGTAGCTAAAATTGCGAACGAAATCACTATAAATTAAAGACGTAATATAAAGTAACGTCACATATAATAATACTACAATAGGGGTGTCATTTTTCTAGTAAATCAGAACATACGGTGTAATTACGGTCGTATTTGGCATAGTATAAAGAGAACAAAGATAACCACATGACATTTCTATTTCCACGCTTGAATTATATGCAACATCTTCCAATACGTTTGTGTATTTTTGCCTTATTCGTAAATTAAATAAGAAAAAGCAAGACAAGTATATTGACTCAATTTATGTTGAATTGTAGGTTCTATTTATGCCTACGTATGTACATATGTAATTACTCTAAGAAGGTAATTAAAACTAATTGAGGTGGAAGACTGTCACACTTACCCATCAATGAGGCAAGTTTGACAGTACGCTTCTTTTTGTATTTACTTTATTATTATCTGTGGTTTTCAACCAAATTGATGAGATAATACTAACGTCGATATATTTTATGATCTACGGAAACCATTTGAAGATTTTTTAAAGAAAATATGCCTGGTTGTGCATTAAGATATAGTAAGTCAGAGCAAAAAATGAACATGATTTCGGTTTATTATCCTAAGAATAATGTATGTTTACTAGATAATATTTAAATTTCGTTAATTCTGGCAGATTGTTCTAGAAAGTTATTGTAATAAGTGCCCTCTGTTATTCAGTAACGTCACTATTTATTTACAAATATGTTAGTAATTGACGACGTGCCTAAAACCGATGTTTACCCCAGGTATATGTAATGTACTCTGTGCCTTATATTTAGAAGCGTTACCTAATGGGAAATAGCTAAAATGTTTTCCAAATAAATAATCAGCGTAGTATTGCTATTTTTCGCTAGAGGGCTTAACACACGCGCATGTTCACAGTTTTTGTATGCAAATGTTCCCAATGTCCGCTCTATAGTATATATATTTAAATCTCTTTGGTATTAGGTGAGGTAAATGTAATTATATCCGTATTTTAAAGAATAGTGAATTTCAGGTCGCAGAAACATATTACTCTATAAGTACCAATATTATTCTTTATTCTATAATTGTGTTTGGTTAAAAATAACTTAACCACATATCGAAACACTTAATAACTTCACCTCATAAAAATGCACTGTCTGTCGCCAGTTGAGTAGTTTTAAAAATGACGTCTGTTGATAAAATAGTTCTAGCTACATACTTCACTGTCAGTTTAGTCAATATTGTAAAATTTTCTGTGTTGTTTAATACATGGAATTAAACAAAAAACCGCGTTTAGACCGCATAATTTGCATTTGTTACACTTGCCCCACTGTCACACTTGCCTCGGGTGACCCTATGTTAAATAGTGGACTTTTAATAGGCAGTAATTATAGATGAAAAATGTTGCGAATAAGTTGTATATTGCCTAGTATAACACCATTAAAGTAATATTTAATAAGTACAATATAAGACACCGAGACTTGGTTGTCAGTAACATCCGTTGCACACAGCACACTGGTTCAAACTTACTTAGTCCATGCCATAAAAAGTTACTCTATTGAGTAAGATTTTGTTTGCGGTGTCTGTCCTAGTACGTAGTTCATATTACTCAGTGAGTATAACACATTGTTTTTGTCTCTCTAGTACTACTAGACTTTAGAAAAAGTTGACGTTGGATGGATGTGTCACCGAATACAATAAAAATTGCGCAATCAACATTTGAGCTCTACGGGGCACAAAAGTACATAATTACAAAACACATACATGCATAATTACAAAAATTTACAGCGTTTTTTAATTATTGTTCAAAATAAACCGAAATTATAAGCTGCAAGTTATAAAGCGCCTAAAGAGGCTAAGATAACGACTAGAAATCTTTAAAAAAAAGTGCATGACAAACATTTAGAAGTATTTTCATCCATGCAGATAAAGCTTTGTTGAATATAATTGATGGTTTATATTTTCCGCTAAGCAAGTGGTAATCTATATAAATACAAATTAATTACCGCATGTTTGAAAGATCATTACTTAAGAAAGGCTGGACAGATTTCGAGGCATTATCACACATACAATTGAACCCGGTAAATGGAATTGTTGTCGAGATCTAGGAAACAGTCGTGCAAAGCCGGGGCGTAGTCACAGTCATCGCCGTATCTCTTAACACTCACATTTTTTGGAAAATGGAGCTCAAATAAAAAAAAAACATTTTGCTTCAAAACTAAAAGATAAAGAGGGTGAAGTGTGAGGACCTTATTTATATCTCTTAAAGTTTATGAGATAATCATCAAATACCATTTATTTTATCATCTAATTATTGCAAATAACCGAGCTTGACAGAAGCCATTTATTTCTGTTACAAACGGACCCTTCCATTTTATTTATATGTGAGAAGTTAAGTTTCAATTGTATTAAAATTCACAGATAAAAATGTTCACGTGTGACAAATTGTAAGTAGAGTTCATTTCATTTGTTTTTATATAGAACCATATAAAATATACAGGCATGTCTTGCCAAACATCCAAACCATCTCGAGAGATTGGTCTTATTACTGTCGTTTCCCATCAATTAGGAGTTGTTTAGAAAAGCTTACATTACGTCTAGCAAGGTCATATATTTAACAAGCCCAGTAATTAATTATTAATAGAGTAATTAAGATAAATTAAAAAATAATCTTAATTACTCTACTCTTTTTCCAGGTTTGGAAGTTTGTCCTTGGGCAATCTATGTATTAAAAGCCTAGAACAGGAGGGGAGGGCGTATTATTAAAAGAAAAAAGAAAAACGGTGACGACGAACGATTTACCATTTCGTATTTATACACATTCCTGGTTCTTGTTCGAGCCGTGGTAGCTCAGATGGTTAGCGCTCGCTGTAAACTTCATAATACGCGAGCAAACCGGGTTCGATCCCCGCCGGCACCAATGAAATTGTTAATTGCTATTTTAAGTGCTGATTTACCACGTGATCGGCGGTGAACGAAAACATCGTTAGGAAACCTGCATGCTTGAGAAATAAAAAAAAATATTTCGAAGACATGTGAAGTTCGTCAACACGCATTGGGGCAGCGCGGCGGACTATTCCTTGCCCTAAAACCCTCTCAGAAATGAGAGGAGTGCCCAGCAGTGGGACGTATATAGACTGTAACTTTACTTTTTACTTTACAGGTTCTTGTTTATAGGTTTTGAATTACCGTCTGAAAGGTACTACACAACAAAATAAATATTTCCTCTAGGAATTTCATTATAATAAAGGACTGAACACTGAAATATGTACTGATATACGAAGCCTCATTAGCTAGTAGGGAAAGTTATGTTACTACCACTAATTAATATACACATACCGTACCTACATGTAACGACTTTACTAGTCAACCAATTATCTTTTTTTTTAATTTACATCATCTTTTTTTTAGAATTGACAGGGCTTAAAAATGAGAGGCCAGGGACAGAGCGAAATGGAAGATGATCGGTAAGGAGGCCAAGACCCACAAATTGAACCTGGGTCTACCTAAATTTTGAAAAACGATGAACGACCCGCAATATATGACAACTGTCGTTCAATGGACGCAAAAAGCTAGTCTTGGTTCAAGGACCGGTAGTCACGCACCCTGTCGTCTTGCTTGGTACCGAATACTATATAGCCATAACAACCGAATCTATGCACGGCCTCTCGTATAAAACTAAGGATATGTAACGCCATCAGCCAGTCGCGATCGTATTTTTAATTAGGTCGTGCACGCTAAATCATAAAACACCCGTTTAGAACCTATTTAGAAGCTGGTCCATAACTGATCCAGCCGAACACTTTAACCCTTGAACACTTTGTAGACGTTGTGGAATCACGCTGCAGCTATATCAAGGTTGTAGCGCGCTTGTGTTAGCTCGACCACGCCCTCAAGGAATACCAGCGTAAAATAGCAGCTTAATGCCGCTGTGTTTTGCATGGTGAGTGTAGAGAACCAGAGACCCTTTTTACTGGAAACGAGGCATTCCAACTCAGTCCTTAGGGGTGACAACGCATATGCATTTCATATCTTGGTTGAGGGTTGCAGATGTCTATTTACAGCACCCATTTACCACCACGTGGACTGTGTGCTCGTTTGTCACCATTATACAATAAAAATACCGATTCACATGGGGTACTTCGTAATTTTAATTTTAAAATAAATTAGCCCTCACCAAGTAAACACTTTTAACACAAATTTTTACAGTACAGTCATACAGTACTCATTTTTACAGTTTTAATCATGTAAAAAAAAAACTTATGAATTTCTAAAACGTCAACGGAGCATTTATCAGAATCATCATTCAGCCCATGACAAGTCTACAGCTGAGCATAGGTCTCCCCAGACTTTCTGCGTGTCATACCACTCCATCTAGTGGGTTGCACACCGTGCTTACACCTAGCAAGTTAGGCTGCCACTCATAAACCATTTTTTGAATATCGATTTTCGATGGCACTACCAGATGTTTTACACATTTGACTCTAATGCCTGTTACTACATTGCGAATTTAACGATGAGATGAGGTAGTTATATCGCCGTTATATAAAAAACCTTACATTTTTTGTGATAGTCGCCACTTATGACAGTCACGGACGAAATGAGGAGATAGATTCTCTAAAGCTTCTAAAGCGCAAAAAATTATTGACCATTTATCTAAAATTTTCATTTATCAACTCTCAATACTAGATTTTGTTTAATTGGACAGTTTCCAAAGGTGTTATATTTACCTACAATTTTAACACCATCTATCTATCTATCTATGTAACGGAAACTCTTAAATCTTAATGTATTTTCTCCATCTTTAGACGACGGATTGACTTGAAAAATTTACATCCGTATCAAGGGCCGATAATAATATAATAATTTAATAACTTAATCCTAGTATCCTGATCAAGATCACTACGGTAAAATAATTTTATCTTTAGCGTGTTTATTTAGTTTTTTAAACTATAATTTATTCTATAAAATTTTGTAATGAGAAGAGGTCTGGCCGAAATATTTCTTCATTATATTACTCATAAACAATATTCATGAAAGAGTTTGCGCAGGTAGTAATGTAATATTAACGTAAAATTATATGATATGTAAGGCGGTATTACTTGTACCTTTGCTCATAAAACCAGGTCTAGGGTTGTTTGTAGTTTAATTTTAATGCTCATAATATTATTATAAGATTAAAGGAAAAGATTTATTATAAAAATGTACTTTAACATTATCTATATAGTTTATACAGGTGTATATTTTCTTCTCGTTTTTTAGCAATTTACCCCAGTGGTGGTATAGGATGCTACCACCTGAAGCCGCTTGAGCTAAAAATGCTCGGGAACTACAATCCTGTCCTGCACAGATGGCTAGTCTCCGTTGAGACTGGCCACCGTGAACAAAATTCGGTCTGAAGTACATTAAAATTAGTCTAATATTTTTTTAATCATGTCTTTGTTTGACTTTGATTTTTTTTTGCGCCGCCATTCCAAACCGAAGAATCTGTATATTATGTTTGATGATTATGTATTATATTCCGTCACACACCGTTGTTCAGTGTTATATACCACAGTATAAAATTTAAATTAATGCTTTTTTTTTAAATAAATATATTCAACAACAACCAATTGAGCAAAAAGTAATTTAACAAAATGATCTCACGTCTGCAACTCATATCTTATAAGACTGAAGCCTTACAGTTTCACAGTTAAGATTTAAGTGCGATGTGTTGTTACGATTAAAAATTAGTAGCTGGTTGATCGAGCTTTGCTCGGTATTTTTTTTTAATCGTGTATTTTGGAAATTATATTTAGATACAAATTACATACTGATGAAATATGAATAATATTTTTTGATCTTACCGACATAATAGAAAAAACGAATAAAAAATCGTGAGTGCAATCAGTTTCATTAAAATTTTCGTGTTTTTAAAAAAATACTAAAAAAAGGGCTCGAAATAATAGTTTTCTAAAACTTGAAAAGAAATCGGACTGAAGACAGGACTAGAACCAGGGTACCACGATTTCGTAACCGCCCGATATCCCATTTGAGCTATTATAAATAATCACTAATACGTTGTTAAAATTTACCTTCTTGTTCTAATGATATTGTAACAGTTTTTCATTACCTGAAAACACGGATAAATGACATTTACTAAAAATAAATACTAGCTAGATTGATTTATTACACCGAAACTCCGTGGACACTAAATTTTATGACAACCGTTATATATATATATACAAGAATCGCTCGTTTAAAGAAAATTCAATTTTTCAATTCAAATTTTCAAAAAAAATTCGAATTTTATTGGTAAAAATTGTCTAAGAATTGCAATAAGACCTTACACTATTCACGTTGATTTCATAATTCCCAGATTGATGTGAGTGGCACTGTAAAACAAAGTACTATCTAATAATAAACATGATTTTAAGCAATAAGCCCAAACATAAAGAAACAAAATATACGCAGACGTGTTACTTAGAAAGTTTAACGAATTTATTCATTCATTCAGCGCGTACAAAGCACACAATAAAACAGAAGAACCAAACATTTCTTTGGATTTTATTCCTATGAGTTCGAGGAGTTTCAAGTAAGAAGTCATTATATTTCAACTATTTTAATATGCAGATTGAAGGTGACTCATTCCGCGCACCGCAGGATAGCTAAGCGTACGCCGCTTTTTCGCCGGCGCACATGGATTTTCGAAAATGGTTTTAAAGTGGCGTGACAGTCAGACAGGTCATTCGCAAATAGTTCAAATATGAATGTGGATCTTCTTCTGAAAATTCTATTAAGGGGAAATATGTATAATCTCAAATGGCTTAGCAAGATCTTTCGTTATGCCGAAAATATTGTAGCATTAATTTTGAAATAAATATATGGTAAAGTTGAGCATTAATGTTAAGGATTATGTTAGACGAAAACACGATTTCGTAAAATTTTCTCGATAGAAAAAAAAATCCAAAGTTACATCCAAAATAAAATATAAACCGCTGTTATTCATAAAATACTTTAAATAAGATCATGAAACTTTGCATACTAACTGAACTAACTATAAAGCAGTGCTTTATGTATTTACTTTTTTTAAAGTACCATTATTTTCACTGTAAAAAGAAATTACCTAAACTACCGGCGCGTAAGCTTGATTCCTGTCGCCCCATTAGTATCGCTCCGGCTTTGAAGAGAGAAGTTGTGTCGCTTACGATCAGAATACACATTACGCAACTGGACGACGTAAAATTAAAATGGGAAATAACCGTTATAAAAATAAGTAGCGACTGGGTTGGCGTTAAGAAACAGGCATAAATATGATTAACCTAATGAAATAAGTATCTAACGACCTATCTACTAACAGTATTAGTGATTACAAACATGTCGGTACATAGCATACGACGCGCGGGCAAGTGGCGACGAAATTAGAATTTGAGCTGACTTACTATATCCCCTTAATAAGTTGCTTGAGGCTCCTTTAGTTATCCTTCTCGAAATCCACGGGCGCACCTAACAACGCCGATTTTTTTATATAACTCATTTAAAATAGTCGAATAAAGTCGCAGATTAACGAAATTTCCGCACGTATTTACGAGTTGATGCTGCATCGCATTGCGCTGTGAACATTGAACGTCATTTAAATGCTTAACGTGTATATTGGTAAAGTCATTCAATTTGCAATTTTTAATGCTTTTCAGTGGAATGGTTTCAATTTGGTTGATCCGTGTATACTACACGGATCAACCAAATTTATTGCCTTACGCCTAAATTTTAAAAAAAAAACGGTAGTGTTCAAATAGCACTAGAAATTTTATTAAACAATTTGATGAACATGACATAACTGTTGTTCGAAGTAACTGTAAGATTCGTCATGGGTCGATATAACTTGTTAGAATTAATATAAAATAGATTGAGGAGCATAGTAGCTTACCGTTTACTGAAATATCTATTTTATTTGTAAACAAATATACAAGATTCTGAGATATTAATGTACGGTAGAGTAAATAGTATTAATAATAATAATATTTATCGACACACACATAAGGAAAAATTACACAATTCACAATTTTACAGTTTGGTTACTTTTAATACAGAATACGAAACGTGCAAACAGTGATCTTTGACAGTTACAGGAGTCAATGCTCTTCATATCTGTGTGTGTGTGTGTGTGTGTGTGTGTGTGTGTGTGTGTGTGTGTGTGTGTGTGTGTGTGTGTGTGTGTGTGTGTGTGTGTGTGTGTGTGTGTGTGTGTGTGTGTGTGTGTGTGTGTGTGTGTGTGTGTGTGTGTGTGTGTGTGTGTGTGTGTGTGTGTGTGTGTGTGTGTGTGTGTGTGTGTGTGTGTGTGTGTGTGTGTGTGTGTGTGTGTGTGTGTGTGTGTGTGTGTGTGTGTGTGTGTGTGTGTGTGTGTGTGTGTGTGTGTGTGTGTGTGTGTGTGTGTGTGTGTGTGTGTGTGTGTGTGTGTGTGTGTGTGTGTGTGTGTGTGTGTGTGTGTGTGTGTGTGTGTGTGTGTGTGTGTGTGTGTGTGTGTGTGTGTGTGTGTGTGTGTGTGTGTGTGTGTGTGTGTGTGTGTGTGTGTGTGTGTGTGTGTGTGTGTGTGTGTGTGTGTGTGTGTGTGTGTGTGTGTGTGTGTGTGTGTGTGTGTGTGTGTGTGTGTGTGTGTGTGTGTGTGTGTGTGTGTGTGTGTGTGTGTGTGTGTGTGTGTGTGTGTGTGTGTGTGTGTGTGTGTGTGTGTGTGTGTGTGTGTGTGTGTGTGTGTGTGTGTGTGTGTGTGTGTGTGTGTGTGTGTGTGTGTGTGTGTGTGTGTGTGTGTGTGTGTGTGTGTGTGTGTGTGTGTGTGTGTGTGTGTGTGTGTGTGTGTGTGTGTGTGTGTGTGTGTGTGTGTGTGTGTGTGTGTGTGTGTGTGTGTGTGTGTGTGTGTGTGTGTGTGTGTGTGTGTGTGTGTGTGTGTGTGTGTGTGTGTGTGTGTGTGTGTGTGTGTGTGTGTGTGTGTGTGTGTGTGTGTGTGTGTGTGTGTGTGTGTGTGTGTGTGTGTGTGTGTGTGTGTGTGTGTGTGTGTGTGTGTGTGTGTGTGTGTGTGTGTGTGTGTGTGTGTGTGTGTGTGTGTGTGTGTGTGTGTGTGTGTGTGTGTGTGTGTGTGTGTG
>JAUPFT010000078.1:85000-146312 GCA_036936625.1 Parnassius smintheus behrii | reverse complement strand
AATTAACGAAGTGCCAACCGATTTTACCTGACTTTCTACATTTGTGGGTCCTGAAAGAACCCAACCAAAGACGCTATGTAAAGCAGCAGGATAGCCGGGCTCTGGTTGAATGACACGGCCGTCATAGATGTGATGAAATACTTCAGCACCTAGCAATAAATCAACATCAGACAGTCTGTCAAAGTCACGATCAGCTAATAATAAGTGCTTATAACAGTCTCGGACCGCCAGGGGAATATCAGTGGTTGACATTTTAGAAGTAATGTTATCGATGACTATAGGATTAATATTGAATTGCGGGTCATTCGAATCACACGGGCGTATAGAGCATTGAGTCACTCCTTTGACTTGACACACAGACTGTTGTCCAAGTCCAGCCACAGTTGTGGTACATCGACGCAATTGAAAACCAAGTCTTTTTGCGCACTTCATCGTGATGAAGCAGTCCTGAGCGCCGCTATCGATGAGCGCTCTGACTTGGTGGAATGTGCCAGTAGAGTCCTGCATACGCACCATGCACGTCCCGAGCAGCGCCACGCACGAGCCATGAGCCTCTCCCACGAACGTACTGGTGTTAGTGTGGGCACTACTCGAACCAGTGGTCACCGCGGTCGGTGATAGAACTTGGTTGTCGATGCGTACCAGAGTATGATGATTACCACTACAGATAAAACATCTCATTTTTGAATCGCATTTATCAAGAGAATGTTTTCGTAAACAGTTAATGCATAAATGATTTTGTTTGACAACATTTATTCTAGCATTGTTGTCTAAAGATTGAAACGTGGGGAACTTATAGATACTGTGCGCTGCGCCACAATAATAGCACTGTAGTGAAGCCAGCTGCTTCTAACTAGTGTGCTTAGATTGAGTAGTGAGCACGGAACGTTTGAAGTTCGATGCCCGCGGTGAAACATACTTGATTTGTTTACCGGCTAAATATCGAGAAGACTTAGTCCTAATGTCAACACTAGCATTTATTTCTAAAACCTGTACATAGTTTTGAAGAAACTGCATAAGACTTCGAAACGAGGGAATTTGTGATTTATTTTCAGATTCAGAGCGGTGGCGCGTATCAGAATCTAGTGCACGAAACGCTGCGTTAAATAAAATAAAATCGCCTAAGTCATCTAGCTCTAAGGCCTTAAGGGCATTGACTGACCCACAAAGAATATTAGTATACGTTTGTAAATCATTGTAATTAGGATTTTTTAAATAAGGATAGTTATTTATTTGATCTAAATACGTCACGGCTAAAATGCGCATATTTTGATAACGCTTAACAAGTTCATTGAAAACAAGCTGATAATTATTGGAAGTTAGTTTTATCTTCTTTGCGATCCCTAAAGCGGGTCCCGATAAGCAAGTTATGAGATAATGAAATTTAGTAATATTCGCGATTGATTTATTATTATGAATTAAGGTTGCGAAAGTGTCGTAAAATGTTTGCCAATTCTCAATTTTTCCATCAAACTTTAGAAGCTCAATCATAGTGGCAATCTAGCTTGAACCTTTTCCGTGTCAGGCTTAATGGCCTGGTTAACGTCAGCGGACGTTGGGCTGCTTCCTTGTTTGCTCTCCGGTAGGGACATCTCCGAGGCAAAACTTAGGACTTCGTAGTACATATCATCAAATGCAGATAAGGCTTGCATATCAATTTTTTATTTAGGAAACAGAGCCAGTTTTAAGGAATTAATTTTTCCGTAAACAAAACATATTCATCACGAATGTTCTCAATTTTAAGAAATCTAGATTTAAATTAGCTAACTTTAGATGAACTTGAGTCTTCTCGTATTTGAGTAGATAAATCGAAAAGAGTTTGAATAGAACTAAAAACATACTCGCGTTGTGACGTAAGAAGTTTAAGTTTAATTTCTTCTTGCGACATGATTAAAAATAACAACGAAAAATTAAATAAGAATGTTAAGTATAACTATTAACTATAAATATTTAAAGGAATATTTAAGTTTCTCAAACCAAAATTGGTATTCAAATATTGATGTTAACGTTTTTTAATCTAACAATTAACGAACGGCTTAACATTCAACGATATACAAGTATTTATTCAATACTTAATTGCTATTATTACAAGACCAAATGAGTAATTTCCATAAATCAATCATCATCAAAACAATAATTATAAAATACCCTCAAGTTAATATAATTTTTTTACGCGAAGAATACCTATGCACATTCGAAGTAAACTTAGCAAATATAACTCAACCAAATAAGATAAGTCTGCAAAGTCTGAGCAATACGAAACACTTAACGCGTATTCAAGTCTAGCAGGATTGTGATTGAAATAAACTAATTATTTGCAATTAAAATAAAAATAGATTGAAATACCAAAGTTTTCCTTAGAAATTGAACTTGATATTATCTTAATAAGGAGCGGACTGTATTAAAATAGTAATTCGTAGGTACCCGGATCGTATGGACCAGAAATTATGTTACGGCTTGAATGTTTCGCAAAGTGCTTCGTTAGTGATTTTGGGAACCAAAGAACAACCAGACCAAGGGCTGGCTAACCCGATGATCCCGACCGGGAAGTAAATGAAAATGGTTTTAGAACTGGGTAGATAAGGCTCACAATACTCACAAGACTGGATCACTCCTCGTGGTTATGGTGAAGTGTAAAATATTTATGTTGAAGTTCTAGTGTATACATAGACCCCACACTGCACTTCGAATGTATATGGACACGAGCAATTGCACGATAGTCTTACAACTTTATTTATTGAGGAATTTTAAACGAGCGGTAACGAACATGTTTTATGCGTACGCGGCCATTTTGTTTCTTCTTATTCTTGACAATAGGTAGCGCACCATTCTTGAGTATTGCGTATAAAGGAAAGGCGGGAGGATAGAAAATACTTAGGAAAAGGATATTTTATCGGGACTGTTCCGAAGCCACAACAGTAAATGTGAACTTGTTCTCCTGCAACAGCTGGTCATCACATCAATGTAGTCTTACGGAGTGTATAGCCGTGTATGGGTTTCTAAAGCTGATTCGATATCATTAAACTCGCTATCATTTTCTAAGTAGTTATGCCCAGGAACCATAAATCGAAGGGTGATTTTCTCTAAATTGTAATTTTCTTCTAATACTGCAAATAATAGCAGAGTCAACTTAATATTTCGGTTCTGACCACCACAGGAGTCTGACCACAGAATGAGTTCTTTGACTTTCTGGTCTAGATTTAAAGATTTATGTTTGCGTAAAGTGGAGCCTACTTCTTGTGCTCCCCTGCCTGCTATTCCTTCCAACCAGACATAACAAAACCCTTTACTGGCATTTCCTGAATGCACTCCGCAGTTGTACAGCCACAGTTAGCGCTTGTAAAACACTATGCTGGTTGGAATTCTTGGCAGTAGCAGCGTCTTCTCCATATCAAAAGTCAGAGTTTCAATATGATCTTAGGTCTTAGCCAAAGTCATGTCTTGTTTTTTCATTGCACGTGCGTCTTCAGCTTCTTTATGGTGCTGCTCTCTTTCCTTCTCTAAATTTAATTTGGTTTCTTGTGAAGTGGTATCTCAGATTTTTAGTTCTAATAGGTCACGCTTATTACACGTGTCTTTCTGTGGCTTTTTCTTTTGTGCATTAAATTTGGTATAAAAAATTTTTAGCAACAGTACCGAGCCTTTTTATATGCTCTCTAATAACAGATAGATCCAATTTTTAAGCCAGCCCGATCCCGAAGAAATTATCATTTGTGTAGTAGGTGTGATTGATACAATTACAAACGCATTGGTTCCATGACTTAAACTATCAAAATTCTATGATACGTGTTAACTTTTACACAAAATGGAAATAATTCCTAAACAGATGGGCATAATATGATTTGTCTAGTTGTAATATGGTACATTAAAACATTAAAAAGTTACCTATGTTTCTACTATGTGTCAAGAAAACTGTCATATCTATAAACTATGGTCATCTTTTCCGTCGAAAATTCCCTGGCCTAGAAGTTAAATAATTCCGAATAAATAAAAATTCAGGCTTTTCAATAAGTTTGTTGCTGGTAGTTCTTTTATTTTTTTTAACAGTGTCTGCAGCACAACTGTTTAAATAATAGTTATCAAAGAAGATATTTAACTCTTAAAATAATCTGTGCAACTAGTCCCAGCAGCTGGGCAAGCATAGTGGCGTTGTCGAGCGCAACAGAGTAGTGCGAACGGAATGAACAACATTTTTTAACGCGAATAAGAGAACAACTGCTATGGCAAGAGCGACGGACACAACTGTGCTTGCCCCGCATATATACACCTGTAGATATTTGATAGGTCTTATACTATTTACTTACTTACTTATCTTCACGCACAATCCCTAACGGGGTAGCCAGAGAGAACAGATCGCCAAGTGTCACGATCCTTACACACCTCTTTCGCTTCTTTCAGGTTCATTAACTTCTTCATACATGCACGTCTAGGTATCCGAGTACTCTTGACCCTCCCCTCTTCGAGCAATTTGCTCACACGGTCTTCGAAAGTTAGTCTCGGTCTACCTCGACGCCTTTTAATATTTAATTTCGCTCTATATATTTTCTTCACCATTCGGTCTTCACTCATTTTTCAACGTGCCCAAACCATTGGAGTACGCCCCTATCAATTTTTGTGATAAGGTCATCTTTCAATCCTGCCATATTATACTTATACTATTTAAAATCACGAAACGCAGCAACTGCATAGTAGAAGAATACTATTATAAGGTTTTGTATTTAGAGGTCCGCCACAATGAGATCTCGCACCACCTAAAATTTTTGATAGGGCCGCCACTGGGCATAAATGGTAACAAGATACCATAAACTAAAAAATGAATATCCCGGTTTCGCAAATTTGTGAGCTAGACACGTTTTTACAAAATTATTGTTGTTTTCGTTAATAATTTTGTTAAGTCGCTGTTACTGGTTTTGATTATTATTTAATGTAGAGTTATTATTTAATGTAGAGTTGTTAGTTATTTCCGTTTTTGTTGACTATTACGTTATTTTGTGTTCTCCTTTTATTATTTTATCTACATGTTTAGGCCTAATTTTAACGTTTTGCAACCTGCGTCGGCGCGCGTTTTCGAGCGGGAAACGGGCCTGATGGCGGAGGCGAGGGGAGTGCGGGCAGGTGCGGCAGACGGCCGCGCCGGCATCATCCGATTTCGTTTACTAGCCGTGGAGCGTGGAGCTGTGTAGTTGCGCGTTTTGTTAATATAATTGCCGCCTCGCAACCCAGACGTTTATACTTCGCGAACCTTACGTTTTTTGCTACGCTGTCCGGTGATATAGTGCTTTCACTAGCAGTCCGTGTGTTGTAACGCGGGTTCGGTTAATGCTTGTTGAATTTGTTTGGATTAACTTGATGATAGTTGAATTGACTATAATTAATAAGTAATAAACGAGCATAATTTCCTAGACTCTGAAGTGTTTTCTGTGACTGCTGGCCCCTTCAATGGATCCCATATTGGAATAGAGGTGAAGCCTTTGGATCTGCTGTTCTGCAACCAGCGGGAAGTCCGGTTACATAATATAACACGTACTGAGCATAACACAATAACACACATACTTACACCTGAATCTTCCCAGGGTTGACCCTACTTCGACGAAAAAAGGTAAGTTTTGTTTGGTTCTTTGTTAGCCGCTATAGCTTAATATTCCACAAGGCCATTTTAGGCCGACCTCCTGTTACTCGTCGAGTTGGACTCCTGGTGGGCCCGGGTTCAACGACCTTTGTCCGGGTAACTAGAGGCCGTAACAATTTGGTAGCGAGAGCGTTGGTTCTCCTGATGGGTTTTGTAACCACTCAGCGCAATACGTAGCATTTTGAGCATTTTGGTTAAGATAGCGGTAGTAACCACGTGGCTGTAGGTTCTGTTTTGTTGCAGTGCGTAATAATAATTTTGTTTGTTCGCGTGTTATTTATTAGCGGATAGGACCGGTGTATAGGAGGACAGTAAGGCACGTAATAAAAATATTTTTTTGTTTCTTTTCTTTTCTCTGGTCGCTTACTTTGTTAGTGGTAGATAGAATTGAGCCACGCCCGTAAGGCGGAGTAAGCGGAGGGTTTAGGTGAATTATTGTACTATCGTTATAATAATCGTGTTTGATGAACCGTAATTACACTAATTAAATTAATTGCGTAGTATAATTTGCTGATTTGAGAAATAGTATTTCGTATTTGTGTTAATTTGATTGTAATAATTAAATTAATTTTGTAGAGTAATTTGTACTGAATTTAATTTGGTGATAATCGTATCTTGTAATGATGCCTTCGCACCGGTCACCGAAGCTCCGCTTGCAAGCGGAACTGCGCTGGGCTGCGAATGCTCACAGCTTGATAGGGAGATCAGATCGAATCCATAGTTTGGAGAAGCGGCTCGAGCAAGTCATGGCCCGAAGGGCCGTAGTGGAGGAGGCATGCTCCGAGCTTCTGGCTTCGGGAGCGGAACAGGGAGTCCTAGACTCCTGCCTCGCCGACTATGAGCAATTTTTTGCTCTCACGGATGACCTGATTGAGGCAGGGGCCAAGCAGGCTAGTGACGCGCGTCAGGCTCGGCTGAATGGCCTGCTCGAATCCCCTCAAAAGCAGCCTACTCAGCCGGAGCTGTTGGGACGACTTCCAACTCTGGACCTGCCAAGGTTCTCCAGGGTCCTCTCCGAATGGTTACCATTTGTGGGACTTTTTGATAGCTTAGTGGACGCCCGGAGGGATTTAACACCAAGCCAGAAGATGGCGTATCTCCTGGCCTCACTGGAGGGGGAAGCCCTGGGCGTCGTCGGCCATTTGAAATTGTCGGACGACGCCTACCTGAACGCTCGGGACCTCCTTGCCGGAAGGTATGCCAACGTACGGCGAATTGCGGACGAGCACGTCAAGCTCCTGTTGAACCTCCCGCTGCTAAAGGACCGGGCCCGACTACGACCGGACATCGTAAATTCGGTCTTGGTGGCCTGCAATTCGTTGAGACGGCTGGATTTGCCGGTGGACGAATAGTCCTTTTTGTTGCTCCATATTGTGCTGTCCCGCCTGCCTCTCGATCTTCGGCTCCATTTTGAGGAGAGCTACGGTGGAGACGGCGCCTCCTATATTCCTCCCTTCAGGGATCTGCTGCGGTTCTTGGAGGAGCAGTGCCGGCAGATCGAAAACGCAGCGGGCACCGTCGAAGACCTACGGACTGCCAACCGAACCGTGCCCAGGGAGAGGCGGAACTCCCCGGGCAAGTCGTCGTCAACCCCCCTCAGACCGAGTGGTGCTCCTGCGGAAGGGCGTCGCCCCCTACCTTCTTATAGTGGCCTAGTGGCCAGGGAGGCACCCCCCTGCTCCTATTGTAGAGCAGCCGAACACCGGGTGACGCCGTGCCCTAAATTATTAGGCAAGCCTGCCCCAGCGAGACGAACCATCGCCAGGGAGCGTTGCTGGTGCTACTCATGTTTAGAAAGGCACCTCCAACGAGACTGCCCGCACCAGCGGCCCTGTCCGCACTGCCAGGGCAAATTACCACGCGATTTTGTGCCTGGGTGCGAACGGCGCTTCCTCTTGGGGCTCTGCCGGGCCCTCATCCCCCACGGGCTGGGGCGACCGGCCACGCCCCCTGACAGGCGACGCTCGTCGCTCTCCTGCCGACAACCTTGCCCCTCGTTTTGAAGGGGGTTCCTCCTACGACTAGCCGGGGGGTCGTTCCCCTAGGGGCGGGGGGTTCGTCACCCCCCTCAGCGGGTTGAGAGGGACTTTACGGCCACTCAGCGGTCAGCGAGACCCTTCTCACCCCCATTAGCAGAGCGGCCGCGACTGGAGTACCACCCGCCCCCCCTTTTGGTCGGTACCGCGACTTCGGGGTCCCTGCGACCTCGAATCTGTCCAGGGCCTCAAGGCCAAGGTTCCCAGAAGCCCCCCAGGTAGGCCCGTTCTGCGATTTTCATCCACGGGTCAGTGAGATGCCGCCGGAATGCCGCTTTCCGGACCCCCAGCTTGAGTGCCGGTCCGACGGAGGCGGCTCCAGCTAGGAAGCTGCCGCCCTAGCTCCCACCACGGCCGCCTTCACTGATCCTTTAAGCCGTCCACAGTCCACTTGTCAAACTGTTCTATTGCCGACGGCATCAGTGAAGGTGTACAACTCGAGTGGCGACAGTTTAACCGTTCGCGCTCTATTGGATTCAGGTTCACAACGCTGTGTGGCCTCCACTCGGTTGGTGGGAAGACTGGGGCTCCCCTGGAGCTCTAAATCATGTCCAATGGTAGGTATTGGAGGTGCAGAGCCTCCTGCTCCTAGGGGACAAGCAAGGCTAGTGTTTGGCCCTGCAAAAGACATCTTAGTTAAGGTAAATGTCCTCGATGATATTGTAGGCTTTCTCCCTAATGCCCGTATAAATGACAGCGCGGTTTGTTGTGCGTCTGGCTTGAGACCGGCAGACCCTCAAAGGTCCCAACCTGGGCCTATAGATTTGTTGCTGGGGGCCGACGTGCTGGGGTTCATCCTGTTAGGCGAGATACGAGCCCTACAGCCCGATGGCTTGTCAGCCATGTCCACTGTATTTGGGCACAGTTTCTTTGGACCGGTTCTGTGGTCTCCACCGCGTCAGACAGCCGACCCGCTATCTGTGGCGGGCGTGTCTCTTTCGGACATCGTCCAGCGGTTCTGGGAAATTGAGGAGCCACCACACGCGCCCCGAGTCAACCCTCTGGACCGTGAGTGCGAGTTGTTCTACCAGAACAATACCGGTCGCCGTGTCGACGGTCGCTTTGTCACCCGCTTACCCTTTCTTGACTCACGGTCCCCTTTGGGCCAATCTCGTACCCTGGCCGAAAAGAGGTTGCTTTCTATGGAGCGCCGTATGCGGCGCGATCTAGCCTTTCGCGACAAGTATGTCGAGTTCATGCGCGAATATCAAGAGCTGGGTCACATGTCACCGTCTCACTTCGACTGGCGGTCACAGGAGCACTGCTTCCTCCCCTACCATGCGGTCTTGAGGTCCCCTGGGAGTAAGATTCGGGTGGTTTTTGACGGCTCCGCCCCCTCGTCAAATGGGGTGTCCCTGAACCACTGTCTACACTCTGGTCCTAAATTGATCAAGGACATATTCGACATTTTGACCCACTTCCGTCGGCATCAAGTTGTTTTTGTAGCCGACATTCGGATGATGTTTCGACAATCAGTGGTCCATCGTGATGACCGTCGATATCAGCTGATACTGTGGCGCGAGAAGCCCAGCGATCCGATACAAGTGTTTGAGTTGAACACCACCACCTATGGACTCCCGTCCAGCCCGTATGTCGCCATGCGGACCCTCCTCGAACTCGCTGAGAGAGAGCGCCTAAGATACGCTCGGGGGGCTTCTATTTTGGAGACCTCGGTCTACATGGACGATATTTGCACGGTTGCCTCCACCGTCGAGGAGGCTCTTGTATTGCGAGACGAATTGATTGCCATCCTGAGCTCAGGAGGTTATGAGCTGCGCAAATGGTTGTCGAACTCCCCTCATATTTTGAAGGACCTCCCAGGAGAGGATCAACAAGACCCTCATCTATTCGAGCACCCTGACAATCCTAATTTGTTGACTGTGCTTGGCATTCAATATCAGCCTGTTCAGGATACCTTCACGTATCGAGTCAAACTCGATCCCCCTCCTAAATCATGGACCAAGCGCTCTGCGTTGTCAACTGTAGCTCGCACCTTCGATCCTAATGGATGGATCACTCCGGTCATTTTTTTGGCTAAGTGCTTTCTTCAAAAACTCTGGATATCCGGGTTGGGCTGGGACGACTCTATAAGCGGTGCTCTCTTGCGAGAGTAGCTCACAATTGTGTCCTCCCTTCCAGACATCGACCGGGTCTCCATGCCAAGGTGCTTTCTCCCTCCAGGGAAATGCAGGGCTACCCTGCACGGATTTTGCGGCGCCTCTGAGAAGGGTTATGCTGCTGTTGTATATTTGCGGAAGGTGAGCTCTTCTGGCCATACTTTCGTCCATCTCGTACTTGCTAAAAGCAAGGTGGCTCCCATTAGGTCCCGCTTAACTACCCCTAAATTGGAACTGTCTGGAGCTGCTCTTCTCACGCGACTCCTCAACCACGTTCACTCTTCCTTGAAGTCGGTAATCGACATTACGGACGTCTACGCTTGGTCGGACAGTGAGATAGTAATTTGTTGGCTCCGAGCGGCACCTCACAATCTTGGTCTTCGTGTCGAACCGCGTGTCTCAAATCCAGAATTCTGGCACTTTTCTAACTTGGAGACATGTCCCAGGGGAGTTGAATCCCGCAGACTGACCCTTTTTACTGGAAACGAGGCATTCCATCTTAGTCGCACCTGCATTTTGATTCGTAATCGAGGATAGATGTAGATGTCTATGGGCCACAGTAACCACTTACCATCTTCCATGGATCCCATATTGGAATAGAGGTGAAGCCTTTGGATCTGCTGTTCTGCAACCAGCGGGAAGTCAGGTTACATAATATAACACGTACTGAGCATAACACAATCACACACATACTTACACCTGAATCCTCCTAGGGTTGACCCTACTTCGACGAAAAAAGGTAAGTTTTGTTTGGTTCTTTGTTAGCCGCTACAGCTTAATATTCCACAAGGCCATTTCAGGCCTGTTACTCGTCGAGTTGGACTCCTGGTGGGCCCGGGTAACTAGAGGCCGTAACACTACATTATGTTAATAATGGACCATAAACGCGGAAAAGTACTACATTGTATTTTATATAACGTAGTAAACATTTTGAGGAAGAGAAAAATCTGGAACGTTATCACCCATTTCAACATAGTAATTTAATATAGTAATGCAAAGGCGGGTAGGTACGACAATAGGATTGTACACTCGAATAAAAAAAAGAGGATGAGTACCAGGTTTATCTAGTAGCTATCTGTTTGTTTATTATTAATAATACGAACAGATTATGTACCATAAAATAATAAATCATAAATATTGTATTCGCTATTCAATATTAGTTTTTTCAAGCGTTGTCGGTTCTTAGGGTTCCGTACCCAAAGTGTGTCCCGTATCGTATCGTTACATCCTATTAAAGTCCACTACTGAATAAGCCTCCCCCATAGATTGGAGATTTGTGCGATGCTTGCCACGCTTCGCAAGCGGGTTGAGAACCTGTTTTTTTTATTTTTAGTCATTATTAAGACGGTGCTGCTCCCCATCTCCTGATTTGTTCCGCTCTGTCGCCTCTTACGACACCCACGTGGCGATATGGGATAGTAGATATTCTTACACCACCACTACCCGGCGGGGTGCCCAACGGGACCCTATAATTGCGTCTGTCAGTCTCTTTGTCGCAGGGCTGTTACTTTTTAATCATTAGTAACCATAATGTTCACTTTAATGGCAAATAATGAAACGAATGAAACGTTAAAGCCCAAGGGAGTCTTTATAATGAATTTCACCTTTATACCTCCAAATGGCATCGTGGTGATGAAAAATGCGCCGCATCACAGTATGCAAGTAAGTAAACCACCATCAGTAGTAAATCGAATAAGTGAGATACAAAATTGGTTGCGCGAAATTGGTATAAATTATGACGATTCATGGACAAAATATGAGATTTTAGAATTAGTTAAAAAGTACAAACCAGAGAAAGATTACGCTATAGATAAATTGCCAGCTAATCACGGCCATTAAACATTAAGATTGCCATCATACAACTGTGATCTAAACCAGATAGAATATAATGATTTCTTAAAGGGGCATGCCCAGTCTTCATAGACACTTCGGCCATGAGTGCCCACATATAAAAGCATATAGATATGATAATATGCAATTAAAACAATGAAATGGTAAAGGAATTGCTTTAAAAAAAGTCGGGGTTTTGAAAATATTTGAAGTTTTTATTTTCACAAATGCAGTTTTTTTAACAACTATTTTTATCGATTTTATCGCGTTTTATTTCTTTGATTTTTAATTCCAGACATTTCGGGTGCTTTCCAGCACCCATGGTTACGGCAGACTGAGGTGACCGACGTCCCAATGTCAGTGTTAACCCGGAGTACCTTCAGATTTTTAATTTTTATTTATTGTCCGATCTACAGAATGAACTTACTGTGTCTAGAAGTCTTGCAGTGGTATGCTTGGGTTTTTAATTTCATTAATTACCAGGGTCCTAAGCAGGTGGTAGTAGCAAGCATCCTTCCTAAAAAAGAATTTATATATTAGATATTATATAGAATTTATATAATAAAATACACTTTACGACTAATAGTGATGACTTGCAATTCTAGCCCTAAGTAAAGATCAGCTAGGGCTTAACTTTATTCCTTCCATAATGCTGCTCCTCTGGTTATTACAGAGTTCTATCCGGTAGCAACCATTAAATCTTATATGCTCACCATAATAGTAGCGAGCTTGCTTTAATTGGTATGTGACACAAGCAATTAATATTAAGTCGCTGTAAGTTAAAACAGGAAATTCCCTAACATTTTAAAGTCTACATTTATATTTCTAAAGTCTGCCTGCCCTAGCTCTATTTAGATTGTTTTCCCTAGCATACTCAGAAAAATCATTATTTGTCTCCATATTTTGATGAACTATTTCAAGTATTTGAGCCGCATCATCCCTGTCCCTTATTTTTGTGTGGAATTTATTAACTATAGCAGAAGCCACAGCAGTCTATCATCAAATGTGTAGAAGCCCTGTTAAAGTAATTTTGATGAAATATTTTAAATTCAGTTTTAAAAATGCCATTCACCACCTCTACTACCCATATCGACACATAGTCACGGCTCTGGATTTATTAGCATATCTTGTCATTAACTGAAATTCACCATCTGCTGGAGACATTTCTGCGACCCTTAGACATCCACATCTATCCTCGATTACAAATCAAAATGCAGATGCGTTGTCACCCGTGAGGACTAAATCATTTTCTCGTTTCCAGTAAAAAGGGTCTCCGGTTCTCTACACTCACCATACAAAACACAGCAGCATTAAGCTACTATTTCACGCTGGTATTCTGTGAGAGGGTGCTCCTTCCCCGGTCGAGCCGACCCATTCATGCTACAACTATACTTCTAATATAACTGCAGCATGGCTCTACCAAGTATAACACACATACATAGTACTTGTCACTATGTATGTTTGTTATCGCAAAATGTAGTTAATCACAAAAGAGACATACTTGCAATGCTGATGGAACTGTTACAACATGGTAAAAAACATTGTGCTTTTATATAATTAGTTAGCAGTACACTGTGTGATGTATGATCTAAGCTTTGTTGTTCTGGGTGCAATACATTACTCACTTCAGATTGCAACGAGGATGGACTAGATGATTCAGATGGTTCCCGTTCTGCAGTTGAACATGATGCTGTTCTATCAGTTCATTGCCAGCAATTATGATATACACGGCATGACAACTGAAATAATGTAAAATACAAAAAATGAAGTCAAAGTGAAAAAATAAAAATAAAATAGATTTATTTCAAACTCAAATATAAATAAAATATTTATCAAGTTAAATGTTACTGCACAAGGACGGATTTAATGCCCTATATTATTTAATAATTAAGGACTGACAGACTACCAGCAGTCCAAAAACAATGAAAAATCAACTGTCTCCTTTCTTGGTAGTTGATAAAACTGGTTAATCTCATAAATAAGCTAGTATGTTTGTCAGATACAGCTAGGGCAGATGTGAAAAAATAAAACAAGTTCTTGAGTTGATATACAATCAGTGTAAAAACATGTATAATTATCAGATATATGGATCACATTTAATAAATTGAAATGTTAAACATGTTAAACACTTACCTCACGTAGCGCAAATAATTCCTCACGTGGAAAATCGAAGACAAACAATGTGTGTGATCTTATTCTCATAAGTGTCAGTGCCACAGCTGATGTATAGATGTTCAAGACGAACTATTGGTGCATTTTGCGAGTGCCACACTACACGTTCACTGTACTCGAAACTTGTACCTAATAAAGAAGCTACAATTATTATATTGATATTATTCAAGTAAACTCAGTTATAAAGCATTTCTTAGAGGAAGACATACCACATCGTGATATGTACCAACTATTTAGCTGCTGTGTTCGAACCAATTGTTGAGAGATCAACAATTGCATTTTACTTTTATAACAAAACAATAACATGATAACAACACGTAATTTAATTCTTGTGACATAACAGTGACAGCGGCCTACCTGTCGGATACGATGTTGCCACTTAACGGTCATAAAATCTATGGAATGATATCGATTTTTATTCGATTAATAATATCATAAAAAGAATAATCTTTGACGCGTTTTAAGTTCTGCACGCTTTTTAAAATATAATTTCCTTTATTTATTGAAACTCTATTTCAAATGTATTTTTAAGAACAGTTAGCTTGTGCTGTATTGTTTTGTTATGCTTTAGAGAATTCGTGGTAAATCAGCTGGAAATTAACTTCTTGAATTATCATAACATGATTCCATTTTAAATGTTATAAATGTTATACTCTAAAGAATTCTTGGTAAATCAGCTAGTAATTCGCTTGTTTAATTATCATAACTATAAATGTGAAGGTTGTCAATGAATTCAACCGAGCCTATAACAACGGTTGTTTTAGTTTTTAATGGTTGACTGCCGCTTTTGATGACTTGAAATTAATAAAAACCTATTTTGCGCAATAAGTTTTTTCTCTTTGGTAATGAATAAACCACAGAAACCCCTTTAATGTATAATAGTCCTTTTTTTGATACAAGTAGCACATTTTAAGGAACCGCAAAAACAACTTTGTTATTTATACAAACACTATGAAAAACAAAATAATTTGTTGCTGGCGATAATGACAGTGGTATTTTGACTCGATTTAAAATATATGCTTGTTACTACTGAACTCTTCATGGGCCTGCGAGTCCGACTCGCACTGAACCACTTTTTTTCAACATTTAGTTTTATTCTAATAAATAGTTTTTTCGTTTAAGCGGAGCTCTTTTACTTTAGGTTTATTACCTCTTTATCTACAATAATCAATCTGAGTAAGTACAGTGTGTAAATACGATTCTTAAATTGTAAAAATATTAATTGGATTTGAACATCTTAGGTAGGTATTTAGTTTTATTTATTTAGAAAATATTAATCTCGCAATTATTTATTGTAATAATATAATTTATCACACAGCTAACGCCCTCATTAGCAATGTAATGGTGAAAGAATTTTCAAAATCGGTCTAGTAATTTTTGAGATTAGCCAAAAAACGTATTCATTGAAAGTAGCGCCCTCAATAATAAAATTAACCCTATATTAGATATCTAAAATTATACATAACAATCTAGTGGTGAAAGAATTCTTAAAGTTGGTCAAGTACTTTACGAGTTAAGCGAATAAAATATTCTTTGATAGTAGCTCCCTCAATAATAAAATGCATCCTACGTTTTAAGCACCATAGCAAAAAACGATTCAACATAGCCTAATCCGCACACACAGTAAAAACATAACCATCCTTTTTCGTCTGTAGTCGGTAAACATTTGGTTAATAACGGTTGCGTATCGACTGCTTTGGATAAATATCCATTGTCAACGGTTATTTTAAACCTATATCATAACATCGTAATAATTATCGAAAGATCATATAAGCATTGTAATAATGACACCATAAGTAATCGATTGAAAAGGGGAATCGATTTTTTAATGATTTTTGTGATTGGCAACATTTTTTATTTTATTCACTGACTAATGAATTACGTATTTACCTAATTTTATTTTTATCTTTTCGGTACTTTTAATTTGTGCAAAAATATTCCCATTGTTTTAGGATAAATGAATACCGCGATTAATAACCATAAATAAAGATATATTTTTTTAACAAATGCACATTGTTGGGCGTTCGATGGCCTAATATGGGCATCCCCCTTTACGCGAACACTAAACATTGAACAAAAATTGTTAGTGAAATAAAAGACCTACATCTCGCTGACAATTAAACTATGGTCAGTTTTGATGTTCAGTCACTATTTACATGCCCACCTATTGAGGACTGTAACCAGGAAGCTAGAAGACAATAACCTGCCTGAAGAATATGCAACATTACTTGAACACTGCCTCACCTCTGGATATCTATTGTGGATGGAGGAGTTCTACAAGCAAGTAGATTGTGTGTCGATGGGCTCACCTGTGTCTCCCATAGTCGCCGACATATTCACGGAGGACTTTGGGGAGAAAGCCCTTCTTACTGTTCCTGTAAATCCAAGATTCTACAAGCGGTACGTAGACGACACTTTCACAATTTTATCATCTGACAAAGTAACTGCATTTTTAGACCATCTTAACTCCAAAAACTATAAAAAAATCACAATGAAATTACAGGCAAATAATTCTTTAGATTTCCTAGATAACTCTATTGGTCACATTGTGTATAGGAAAAGACCCATACCAACCGATATTTAAATGGTGAATCTCACCATCATCCTTCACAGTTAGCTACCGTGGGTAAATCTTTGTTTCGGAGAGCACGAGGGATCTTGTGACAGAAAACATCTGGACGCCGAGCTTCAGCACGTCAGGCAAGTATTGCAAGACAACAAAGCTTTGGGTCCCGCGCCTACGTCACAGTTACCGAGTGAAGCCGGCCACAGTCGAGCGTGTGGGCTGCTGTACTACCGTATGTCAGACGAGTCACAGACAAGGTTGGCTACATCTTGAAGCGAGCTTCCATTAAAACATACTACTAGCCGTTGAAGAAGATTGGTCAATTTTTACTATCTACCAAATGTAATATCCCTCTACAAGATGCAGGAGTGTACAAGCTAGATTGTGAATGTGGTCTCTCTTACATAGGTCAAACAAAAAGATCTATAAAAACCCGCGTGAAAGAACATATAGATGACGTGAAGCCGTATGTAAATAAGATGTTCCCGTATTCACGAGCACTATAAACGTACGCATTAGGCATTAGTAAAACAAAACAAACAACACTAAACGTAACAATAAGTAATGACAAGTAATAACAGCAAACATTTAGTAAACAAAACGTTTGAACTATCGCTCGACGAGCATGTCACTGACTGTCGGACGGAACTGTCTCAAAAACTAATTTCGGTTTGGCATCGCCGCACATGTTGCAGCGTAGCCAATTTTATTTTGAGTAATGAAGCAGTTTTCAGTAAATTTTATGAGATTTATTTTTAACTAACATTTTTTTTCTTTTTTAACGATTTTTTTTCCACACTCCATATTTTTGAAACAAGCATTTTACTCCATGGAGTATTTTTAATTCGTTCCCTTGTTGACATAAAAAAGGACACAGGAGCTGCATTTACTCTGCTGTAAAATAAAATACAAAATAAAGAAATGAAAAACATTAAATGATACACAAAAGTTGCCAACAAGAAAACCCGAAAATTAAATGTGGTGCAAGATGATAATTAAAAAGGGAGTTATTCGATATTCATAAGTAACCTAATGAAGATGTTAAGATAAGTAATAGATTTCTTGAAAAAAGGTTCTGACTTGGCCCAGGCAATCGATTTTCAAAATCCCTGCATAATAACAATCCCCAAAAAATCTCCAACCAATTTTAAATTCCCCACATGTTGGCAACGCTGAACAGGTGTAAATTGCGAGGCGTCACGAGTCGACCGGGAGGCGACATCACGTGTGTGAAATGGAAGGGCAGAGTGAGCGTACAGTAATACCTATTGCATTGTTTCGCATCGAGCTATATAAAAAGAGTTCAGCCACCGCGCGTTTTTGACCCCATAATCAGCTGATTTCAGGTTTAATTTTCTCTGCTGGTGAGATATTTTCATGATTTTTTTATGAAATTATCGTTCCATTTAGCTGTACTAACATGATGGAGCGTGAATAAAGCTAATTAAACGATTTTATCTTCGTTCCATCATCAAAGGTATCCTGAGAATTATCCTCTGTCTTGGTTTCTGATAACTAAACTACACTGCATACATTCACAGTTAGGAAAACTTATTCTATCAGAAGAATTGTGTAACGTAGTAGATACAAAAGAAGAACTTATTGAAAAAGTTTATCCATCTATTGTACAGAATTATCTAAATAGGACATGGTTGTGTGAGCGAGCAATTTTAGCTACTAAACACGATGTAGTGCGTCAAATTAATGAAAGGATACAGAATATAACACCAGATGAAAAACTGTATAAATCAATAGACACAATGATAAATCAAGACAAAAAGTTATTATACATGATAAAATCCGTAAAAACTAGTACTATTTAAACCAGACGAAAGTATGAACTTCCTAACAGAATTTTTAAGTTCACCCAATCCTCCTGGTATGCCTTTGCATGTATTGAAGCTAAAAATTGGATCACCAGTCATACTATTATGAAATCTCAATTCGCCAAAATTATGTAACGGTACAAGATTATGTATAAAACAACTTCTCAACAACATTATTCAGGCAGTAAGTCTAACTGGAAAATAAAAAGGAAAATCCGTTTTTATACCACGAATTCAATTAATTTCAAATGATTTACCATTCTGTTTTAAACGCTTACAGTTTTCTCTATGATTGGCTTACAGTATAACTATCAATAAGGCTCAAGGTCAAACGCTCCAATATTGTGGAGTGAATTTGGGAGAATCCCGTTTTTGACATGGTACCAGATGCACCAGAACACTAGACAGTAAATGTAGTGCATAAGAATGTATTGTAATACAGGCACTCAGTACTTGACTATCTGTAATATAGGCGTTCAGTACATGACTATCTGTAAAGTGTATTTTGTATAATGAATAAAAAAATACGTAAGTAAGAAAAAAAAAACTGAAAAGTTTAACAAGAATAATCACGTATTCTTATTTTTAAAACTAACTAATTTAATAAAATATAAATGAATAAATATTCCACAAAAACTAACCCAGCGAAGTGGGGTTTCACAGCGATCGTAGGTACATATTTTACTAGATACCTCACGAAGAAGATTTTGTTGCAGTATGTTTTTTCATATGTGTTTGCAAATTACCTTTTGTAATACATCTATATTGACAGACTCGACACGAAAAAGGTTTTTCACCTGTATGTATTTTCATATGTCTTTGCAAATTACCTTTTGTAATAAATCTAAATTCACAGATATTACACGAAAAAGGTTTTTCTCCAGTGTGTATTTTCATATGTGTTTGCAAATTACTCTTTTTAATACATCTTAATTCACAGATATTACACAAAAAAGGTTTTTCTCTGGTGTGTATTTTCATATGTCTTTGCAAATGACCTTTTGTAATACATCTATATTGACAGACACGACACGAAAAAGGTTTTTCACCGGTATGTATTTTCATATGTCTTCGCAAAGCATCTTTTGTAATACATCTAAATTCACAGATATTACACGAAAAAGGTTTTTCACCGGTATGTATTTTCATATGTCTTTGCAAATTACCTTTTGTAATAAATTTAAATTCACAGATATTACACGAAAAAGGTTTTTCACCGGTATGTTTTTTCATATGTGTTTGGAAATTACTTTTTGTAATACATCTATATTCACAAATATTACACGAGAAAGGTTTTTCTCCGGTGTGTATTTTCATATGCATTCTCAAATTTGCTTTATCTGTACATTTATATTCACAATTATTACAACAGTACACTTGCTTAGCGACGTGCGCCTTAAGATGTGCTAAAATATAACGTTTATGAGATGTTTTAAACTCGCAAACATTACAGTTATATATATCCATTAGTTGTGGTACTGGAGTTTGTTCAACTTGTGTCTGAACTGCATCCGAGTTCGTTTGCGTCTTATGACTGTATATGTGGTCGGCGAGAATATCTTTTGTTAAAAACTTTTTAGTAGAATTTGATTTAATCTTTTTCTGACACGGTTTTGAAAAATTATTCGTCTGTATGCAGGGTTGTTCTGAAATACAAATGAATCAAACATTTTATTTATTGTAAGGCATTGTATCTTTATTGCAAGATATCTTAGACGGTTTAAAGTGGGCGGAATTTATGCTTTACCAGGGAGATACAGTGAAATTATAATATTTTCCATAATTAGACTCATTTAACGTTGTAAGATATAAAGTATTTTAGCCAATTACTCTGGATAATGTCTCTCATATTCACTTTTGGAGGGAAAGAATGGTAAAGAATCTAAATTCGTTCCTGCTTTAATTACATTAATCGAATAATCGCTGATTCGAATCCCACACGGAAAGAGTGTTATACATACATACATTTTGACCAGTATTTTTATAGATATTAAGAATAGTACCCGGTTGACCGAGCTTTGCTCAGTATTTTTCGCTCGGTTTTTTTTTAATTCGTGTGTTTTGGAAATTATATTTAGATAAAAATTACATACTGATGAAATACGAATTATATTTTTTGATCTTAGCGACATAATAGAAAAAACTGAACTGGTTATTTGAATAAAAATCATGAGTGCAATTAGTTTAATTTAAATTTTCGTGTTTTTAAAAAATACTAAAAAAGGGCTCGAAAAAATAGATTTTCTCAAAAAAGATAGGAACGTGAAAAAAAAATTAAAAAAAGTCGGTCGGTCGGTCTGGGCTCGAACCATGGTATTACGATTTTGTGACCGCCCAATATACCAACTAAGCTATTTGTAATCATCAATAAACTGTCAAAATTTACCTTCTTATTCTAACGATATGGTAGCAGTTTTTCATTGCCTAAAAACACGGACAAAAACATTTTCTAAAAATAAATCCTAGCTAGATCGATTTATTGCCCCCGAAACTCCCTGCACACAAAATTTTATGAATATCGTTGGAGCCGTTTCCGAGATTCCGATTATATATATATATATATATATATACAAGAAAATGGAGACTCATGATCGCAGTTGCATAGACTTGTGTTGAAATTCGCAATTTACCCAAGAGGATCCAAGATTCGAAGAAAGATCTATATGATATGCTAATAAAATTATCAAAACTCGTAGAAATAGATTTGCAAGTCTCTGATATTCGAGACACATCTCGAATATCAGAGACTTGCAAATCTATTTCTACGAGTCGAGACAATATTCGAAAAAGGAAAACAAAACATCTAATCTGGCAGTTGAGTTCTCCAATACTCTTATAAAAAGTAATTTCTTGTCTCTGGTTAAGAATTATAACAAACGTAACTCAAACAATAAGCTGAATTCGTCTCATCTGGGTCTAGATGGCCCACTTACTCCTATATATATCACTGAGCAGCTCACTCCTAGCTCTAAGTCTATGTTTTATATCACGAGAAAATTTGCAAAATTAAACCAGTACGCATATTGCTGGGCATCAAATGGAAGAATCCTGCTGAGAAGACGACAAATCTCCCTACATTATAGTAAGAAATGAGCAGCATTTAAACCAGTTGTCTACATCCAAAGGAGCATGACTACAAAAATATTTTCGATTTTAGTTACGTTATATGTTATTAATGTTTTTGCCATATATTTTTATGTTTGCGTACTGTTTTAGTCCCAATAAGTTAACTAATTATACTCACTTACTTATCTTAATTACTAACATAGATATTAAATATTTACACCCACACAAATTAAACTTACCACATATTTACACACACACACACATAACATTGCCATAAAATTCATACATAACGTGAACTATAATATTACACTAAACATTAACACTAATAGTTTTAACATCATTATTAAAATTATTAATATTGCTGTATACCTACAAAAGCATAATTTTAGCATTTCCCAGCCTCTAGTGCTGTCGTATGTAGAAATACCACGTCGATATTTCGGTTCAACTATATGCACAACAGATAATAACTCCATACTTATAACAGCTTCTCCTCTCCTCTTCCTACGAACCTTTCTACCCTTAATTCAAACCACAAAAATGGCTAATGGCATTAATAATTTAATTGAAAACGTTGACCAGCTTTCAGTTTCCGAATCGCTTTTCTGTACCATCGAAAAATCCAATCAAATATTGCAAAACCCAAGGCAATATCTAAACATTTTTAACCAAAATATTCGGTCTATTAACTGTAACTTCTTAAATTTACAGACAACTTTACAGAGTATTGCGTTTGACTGTGATATTTTAACATTGACTGAATGTTGGTCATCCTGTTCCACTAATCACTATATTCCCAGTTTACCCAATTATTCAATTCATTAAACATCTAGGCACCTTAATCAAACCGATGGTGTTCTTGTATACGTAAAAGCGTCTTAATTCTCAATCGTCGAAGACCCAGACTTTAACGGATCAGCCTCCAGACTAATAATTAAAATCAATCCTGATATAGTAGTGATTTGCATATATCGATCTCCTTCTACTGAAAATATTAGTCCATTTCTATCTGCCCTAAACGATATACTCCCGTCACTCTCAAAATACAAAACTGTTGTACTAACCAGAGACATTAACATTGATATTAAAACCTTCAATAACCACTCACATGAGTATCTAAATTGTCTTGCTTTTCATGGGTTGTTACCTACCTGCTCATACCTTCCCAACAAGAGGTAACAACTGCCTTGACCATACTTTTCTTCGAACTAAATTCCCAGTTTTATCTTTTGTACTTGATACAACTATCACTGATCACTACTCTTCAATCGTATGTATCAAAACAAAAAACACATATCCCAAACCTCCTAAGACAATCTCGAAAATAAACTATATAACATTAGACGAAACAACGGAGCAAATAGATCTTAAACCTATTCTAACTCTCAAAGACCCTAACATAGCAACGGATAGTTTTATACAGCTAATGTCTCAAGCTATACTCGATAATACGTACACTGTCAAGTTATCAGCAAAAAAGAGCATACTCAAACCATGGATAACACCAGGTTTATTAAGATGTATCCATAACAGAGACTCTTTACACAGAAAGTTAAAACAAGAGCCAAACAATTTAACACTTATTATAACATACAAAAGGTATAAGAATTTCTGTACAAAAATATTAAAAAAGGTAAAAAGGCAGTATGATGCGGAGCAAATAAAAAAGCAGGTAAAAACAGTAAAGATTTATGGGACACTATAAAAAATATCGCTTGTAACGAAAAATCTCGACAATCGACAGCACAGCAATTATTATTGTTACGCCGCGCTCAAATAAGTCAACTAGCGCCATCTAGTGTCAGGAACGAGAGCGAGGGGAGCGTTGCAGTAAATGACATCACAAGTCTTTCGACCGACAGCGCCACCCGAAGAACTAAGTTTCTAGAAAATCTATACTCGAATTCTCGGTACCTTGCGCGTGTTTACTTGAACATTCCGGATATTTTGCTAATTTAAATAAATAGGTGGCGCAAGATGCGATCGAGACAGAGTTGAACTCAGCGACACAAGCGAAGCTTCGGAGCGGAATTAAGTGAATTAGTGTGTTTAATTATTAGTGTTTTAACTTTAATTTGTGTAAAGTAAATTAAAGTGTTAATTTAGGTAAATTTATCGGCAAATTTTATTGTCACGAACCTCAAGCTCGTAACAATTGGTGTCAGAAGTGGGATAAAATAATGCCGATTTTACCCAAGGAGGAAACGGAGGGTGTCCGTACCCGAAGTCAACGCCAGCATGAGACGGACCAGAGGAGATTTGGTGCAACGCCGCAGAGATCGGAGGGCCAACTGCCAGCCACGGAGGCTGCGGGCCCGTCAGTAGCTCCTACACCTGCAACACCTGACTTAGGTGCCCTGATGGTGATGCTGCAGGAGCAGGCTCGCCGACAGGAGGAGCAGGCTCGCCGACAGGAGGAACAGGTCCGTCGGTTGGAAGAGCAGCTGCGGGGCAGACAGGATGAACAGGCTCGCCGACAGGAGGAACAGGCCCGTCAGCAGGCGGAACAGGCTCGTCGGTCGGAAGAGCAGATGCTCCTCATGAAGGACCTTCACGCTACCTTTGGGAAAGAGATAAGGCAGGTGAAGGATAGGGTTGCTCAACACGACAACCGCCTGTCGGAAGCTGAAACCCGAATCGAAGAACATGAAACCCAAATCAACCAAGTTAAGAAAACGCTGGATGAACTCAAACTTGGGGATGAAACTACAGCTCCCGTAGTAGCTTCAGCACCTTCGCTGCGTAGCTTCAAGGTTCGACGGGACCTCTTCCTGGTCGGCCTACAAAATCCAGTTCGAGGCCGTCATGGAGGCGAACGGCTGGAATAAAAGCCAAGCCATGACTGCACTCACCCTAGGCCTGCGCGACCAAGCCTTAACTGTGTTGGAAGCTCTCGGTAAGAAAGTGACCTATGAGCAGCTTCTTGAGGCCTTGGAGGCGAGATATGGTGACGCTCACCTGGAACACGTCTTTCGCGCGCAGCTTAAAGATCGCGTGCAACGCAGCAACGAAAACCTGCAGCAGTGGGCCCTTGAGGTGGAGAAGATGGTTCGTAAAGCATACCGGTCTGTACCTGCGCTCATTGAAGGGAACCTGGTGCAGACATTCATCGACGGCATCCGTGACCTGGAAGTCAGAGCTGCTGTGAGGCTCGGGCACCACGAGACGCTTAAGAACGCCTTGGCCCATGCACTGGAGGTGGAAGCCGTGAGGCAGGATCATCGTTCCCATCGCGTCAGGGAGGTTGCAGCAGCTACAGTTCGCGACCGCAACCAAGGATACAGCCCAAGGTGCTATGGCTGTGGGGAAGAGGGCCACCTTCGATCCAGCTGCCCTAAGCGAACCGCAGAAAGGGAAAGTGAACGATATCAGGAGGGCAGTGCAGCTAACGGCACTGCCTGGCGGCGACAGGATCATCGTTCACCTCACGCTAGGGAGGTTGCAGCAGTTACGGTTCGAGACCACAATAAAGGATACAGCCCAAGGTGCTATGGCTGTGGGGAAAGGGGCCATCTTCGGTCCAGCTGCCCTAAGCACACCCTAGGAAGGGAAGGTGAACGGTCTCAGAAAGGAAGTGCGGCTAACAGCACCGCCCAGCAGCAGCAGGAATACGACTTTACTATCAGACACTGCAGCGGGAAATCTCACGGCAGCGCAGGTGCATTGTCAAGAAGACCTTGTCCTGAAGATTTCAACCACTGTAGTAGGCAAGAGAGTAAGGAAGTGGTATCCGTGAGGATGCTCAGGACAGACCACCTCAGCAACGGGTGGAAGGACAGCATACGACATGCACAGCAGGAAGATCCGGACATCAAGCCGATTCTGGGATGGATGAAGGCCCGTGCTACCAAGCCTAAGTGGAGGGACGTCTCAGCGATGAGTTCAACCACGAAAACCTATTGGGCCCAATGGGATAGTTTGCTGCTTCAGGATGGAGTCCTGTGCCGTAAATGGGACAATGGTCGAGGAGACAGCTGTCGTTTGCAAATGATTGTCCCTAAAGCTAAAGTGCCGAATGTTTTACAGCTGTGCCATAATGGTCGTTCAAGAGTCCATCTGGGAGTTAAACGAACTCTACTGAAGGTCCGAGAACAGTTTTACTGGGTCCATTATCGTGACGATGTGGAGAATTGGTGTCGTACATGTACAAGTTGTGCGGCTGTGAGGGGACCTCAGACACGGAGTAGAGGAGCACCGAAATTGTACAATGTTGGTGCACCACGGGATAGGACAGCCCTTGACATTGCGGAGCCGTTACAGAAAGGCGCAAGAGGGACTCCTAAGATCGTCCATGTGGATCGCTTGGCGCGTTATTATGGGGCCGATAATGCTCGGGACGAGCATGTCTTAGGAGGGGGCAGTGTTACGCCGCGCTCGAATAAGTCAACTAGCGCCATCTAGTGTCAGGAACGAGAGCGAGGGGAGCGTTGCAGTAAATGACATCACACGTCTTTCGACCGACAGCACCACCCGAAGAACTAAGTTTCTAGAAAATCTATACTCGAATTCTCGGTACCTTGCGCGTGTTTACTTGAACATTCCGGATATTTTGCTAATTTAAATAAATAGGTGGCGCAAGATGCGATCGAGACAGAGTTGAACTCAGCGACACAAGCGAAGCTTCGGAGCGGAATTAAGTGAATTAATGTGTTTAATTATTAGTGTTTTAACTTTAATTTGTGTAAAGTAAATTAAAGTGTTAATTTAGGTAATTTTATCGGCAATTTTTATTGTCACGAACCTCAAGCTCGTAACATTATCCTCTCTCTCACCAACTCAGTCGTGTAATAACGTTAATAAGTTCTTTATCAACATCGGGAAGGAGCTAGCGCAAAAAACGCCAGCAATTGCGCAGTTCCACCAAAAGGAACCAACCTAGTAAAATCTAATCTGTCATCTTTTGTTTTAGAATCCACGGACACTGATGAAATTAAATTACTTATTAATTCGCTTAAACATAATGCAGCTACCAGATGGGATGAAATTCCACCGAGTTTTTTTAAAACGATACTCCCCTATTCTCGCACCTATTCTAGCCCATATTTATATCTAGAATCTTCTGTCTTTCCTACTTCTTTCAAGAGGGCTACTCATCCATCCAATTTTCAAGAGTGGTGATGGGAATCTCATAAATAATTATCGCCCCATTGCGGTGCTTAGTGCTTTATCCAAAGTTTTGGAACGTTTAATCAACAGACGACTAGCAAAATATCTGGAGCACTGTAATATAATCTCTTCCCAATAGTTTGGATTTCGTAAAAATAAATCCACTTCTGACGCTATTCACGAATTAACTACTTTCGTTATAAGTAAGCTTAACGACAAAAAAAGTCCTTACAATATTCTTGGACTTAGCTAAGGCTTTTGATACGGTTCCCATCAATACTCTCTTATTAAAACTAGAAAATATAGGTATCAGGTGTTCTCAACTTGATTTTCCGTAGCTACCTTTCAGACCGGACTCAAAGAGTAAAGATAGGCAACTATACAAGTAATGAACTTTCTATATCTTACGGAGTGCCCCAGGGTAGTATACTCGGACCTACTCTCTTCTCGATATTCATTAACGACCTCTGTAATATTAAAGTCAATAATTCTAAAATAGTTTCATATGCTGATGACACCGCGCTTACCTTATTTGCTGGTACTTGGACTGAACTCCAAGAAATCGCGCAAAGTGGCTTTAACGTTACATATGATTGGCTTCGTGCACACACCCTTACTAAACACAGCAAAAACCAGTTACTTTTTCTATCTCTACAATATCACAACCTAAAATTCCAGTAAAATTAACAGCCCACTCATGTCATTACCAATATCAACAAGCTTGCCACTGTCCCCTTGTTAATTCGGTCGACACAATCAAATATCTTGGCGGCGTAACTCTAGATAAAACCCTAAATTCTAAAGCCCACATTGAAGATTTAACCAACCAATCTAATTACAAATGTAAGAAAGCTGTGTACTCCTTCCTACTAAACAAGAGTTATGAAGAGACAGAACAGAACACACTGACACACACACACACACACACACACACACACACACACACACACACACACACACACACACACACAAAATCTGTAGTACTAAAAAGTTAAGAGCAATTTTTGCTCTCCGATCACTTTTGTACAGGGACTGAATCTCCTTAATACAGGCTATTTCTTAGTCTAGCAAGGAGAACAGAATGTCACCCTCACTAGTATGTTTGTAATGTATCTCATGTAAGATTTTTTTTATTTTATATGTACTACAAGTGAAAGTTTTAAATACATACATAATACATAATACATAAACACTCACGCCTGTCACCCAGAGGGGTAGGCAGAGACTACGGACTTCCATTTGGCACGATCCCATATAAGTTTTAAATAAATTATTATTATTACTATTATTATAATTGTATGGCCTACAAATAATCATCATGGTTCATTTGGGTCACAAACAATAATTTGGTTTGTTTATGTGTAATAAAAGAACAAAATGTTGTATGTACATCTCCAACTACATGATGCAAGAGGAATTTCTAATGTGGTGTTTTCTTGATATTTTTTTTATTTTTAAATTCGGAATTTTTCAAAATAAATTCTTTTACCTATGTCAAAGTCTTTTGCCGTGTAGTGGCGGTTAAGAATATCCACTACCCCATATCTTCCCGTGGGTGTCGTAAGAGGCGACAGAGGGAGACAGACAGGAGATGGGCAGCAGCATCTTCCTGATAACAACTGTGACGTAATAAAAAACTGCGGTTGCCAACCCGCTCGCCAAGCGTGGCAACTACGGCAAATACCCCCCCAAGTTGCGCTGGCATATTATTGGATTATCCGAGGTCCGAAGAGAGGGGGAGGACACGGCAATCCTCGAGTCCGGCAACTTGTTCTATCACCGGGAGGGCGACCATCTGTCCCAAGGAGGTGTCGGATTTATCGTCCACAAGTCTCTCGTCAACAACGTTGTAAAGATTGGGAGTGTGTCGACGAGGGTCGCGTACCTGATACTCAGAATCACCAAACGGTATTCGCTGAAGGTCATTCAGGTTTACGCACCAACCTCGGCACACCCCGATGAGGAGGTGGAGGAAATGTATGAGGATATTTCCAGAGCCATACATTCCTCCAAAACCCACTACACGGTGTTGATGGGAGACTTCAACGCAAAACTAGGCACAAGAGAAAGCGGTGAGCTGAAGGTAGGGAACTTTGGAGTAGGGCAACGGAACCGAAGGGACCAGCAGCTGGCCGACTTTATGGAGAAAGAGGGACTCTTTATGATGAACTCTTTCTAGGGACTCTTTATGATGAACTCTTTCTTCCAGAAGCGGCCCCACAGGAAGTGGACCTGGTCGAGCCCCGACGGTTCGACAAAAAATGAGATTGACTTCATTATGACGACCAGACGCCAACTGTTCAGTGATGTCTCAGTGATCGCAAGGGTGAAAACTGGCAGCGATCACCGAATGGTTAGAGGCACACTGAACCTAAACGTTAAGTTGGAGAGGTCTCGTCTAATGAAGTCAACGCTCCGTCCCCCTCGTGCTCTAATCCAGAATCCCGAAACCTTTCAGCTCGAGTTACGTAACCGCTTCCAGTGCCTAGAAGATTGCAATGCAGTGGACGATATGAACGACAAGCTCGTGGAAACTGTCCATGCGGTCGGAGCTAAGTTCTGCAAGACCCGCCGCAGAAGAACACAAAAACTCTCCGATCACACTCTTAATCTCATGGCTGTTAGACGGGAGATGAGGCTGCAATCGTCAACAGATTTGACAGCATACAGGCAACTGAACAGACAGATCTCCAAATGCATGCGGCGAGACTTACGCAACTTTAATACTTCTCGTATTAAAGAAGCGATCGAGCGGAATCAGGGCTCCAAAGTCTTTGCCAGAGATCTGTCTGCCAGAAAGAGCCAACTGTCAAAGCTGAAGACTGAGTGTGGCAACATCGTTTCCGGGACACCTGAGATTTTGAGTGAGATTGAGAGGTTCTATGGGCAGCTGTACACATCATCGTTGGAGCCACACGCAAGTGTGAGTAACGATCCAAGAGCTAGTCTTATCCGACACTATTCCGATGATATCCCGGACGTCAGTCTAAGCGAGATTAGAATGGCTCTCCAGCACATTAAAAATGGCAGGGCCCCAGGCGAGGATGGAATTACAGCGGAGCTTCTGAAAGCGGGTGGAACACCGGTACTTGTAGTCCTTCAGAAGCTCTTCAATTCCGTCCTCCATGGTGGCACTACTCCAGAGGCGTGGAGCAGAAGTGCGGTGGTCTTGTTCTTTAAGAAAGGCGACAACGCTCTCTTAAAGAAATACAGACCGATTTCCCTTCTGAGCCGCGTCTACGTGCTGTTTTCGAGAGTCATTACGAACCGTCTCGCACGCAGACTTGACGACTTCCAGCCTCCCGAACAAGCCGGTTTCCGAAAAGGCTTCAGTACCATAGACCACATACATACCCTGCGGCAGATTGTACAGAAGACTGAAGAGTACAATCTGCCACTTTGCCTGGCGTATGTGGACTATGAGAAAGCCTTTGATTCCGTCGAAATTTGGGCGGTGCTACAGTCCCTTCAGCGGTGCCAAGTTGACTGTCGGTATATCGAAGTGCTGAAGTGTTTGTACAGTAGGGCTACGATGGCTATCCGAGTACAGAACCAGAGCTCGAAACCTATCCAACTGCAGAGAGGTGTAAGACAGGGTGACGTTATATCCCCGAAACTCTTCACCGCTGCATTGGAAGACGTTTTCAAGCTACTGGACTGGAAAGGATACGGTATTGACATCAATGGCGAGTACATCACTCACCTTCGATTTGCCGACGATATAGTCCTTATGGCAGAATCGCTGGAGGACTTAAGCACTATGCTCAATGACCTCAATAGTGCCTCCCAACGGATAGGTCTTAAGATGAACATGGACAAAACAAAGATCATGTTCAATGTCCATGTCACACCTATGCCGGTAGTTGTTGGGAGCACTATGCTCGAAGTTGTTGACGAGTACGTTTACCTGGGACAAATAGTCCGACTAGGTAAGTCCAACTTCGACCGAGAGGTCAATCGACGGATTCAACTCGGCTGGGCAGCGTTCGGGAAATTACGACATAACTTTTCGTCAGGTATACCTCAATCTCTAAAAACTAGATTGTACAACCAGTGCGTGTTGCCAGTGATGACTTATGGATCTGAGACGTGGTCCTTCACTGCTGGCCGTATGAGGACGCTTAAGGTCGCTCAGCGAGCTATGGAGAGGGCTATGCTCGGAGTTTCTCTGCGTGATAGACTCAGAAATGAGGATATCCGCAGTAAAACCAGAGTGACCGACATAACCCAACGGATTAGTAAGCTGAAGTGGCAATGGGCCGGCCATATAGCTCGAAGAACCGATAACCGATGGGGAAGAAAGGTTCTCGAGTGGCAGCCTCGTACCGGTAGGCGTAGTGTAGGGCGACCCCCCACTAGATGGAGTGACGACCTGGTAAGACATGCAGGAAGTCGATGGATGCAGGTGGCTCAGGACCGTGCTTTGTGGCATTACTTGGGGGAGGCCTATGTTCAGCAGTGGACTTGTGAAAGGCTGTAATGATGATGATGATGATGATGTCAAAGTCATCTGTTTTACTCTTTGCATCTAATGAAATAAGTGGCAACTCGTTCTCTGAATCCTTCTGTCGATCTTCAAAAGCATCAATCTCCAAGTCTTCTTGTTTTTCGGCAGTATCTAGAATGAAACAGATTCTGGCTCAATATATTAAATAAAAACTGATATTTTTTCCAAACGACTGGATCATTACAGTCCATCATTGTTTTTTTTTTATAGGATAGGGTGACAAACGAGCACACAGTCCACCTGATGGTAAGTGGTTGCTGTGGCCCATAGACATCTACATCTATCCTCGATTACGAATCAAAATGCAGATGCGTTGTCACCCGTGAGGACTAAGATAGAATGCCTCGTTTCCAGTAAAAAGGGTCTCCAGTTCTCTACACTCACCATACGAAATACAGCAGCATTAAGCTACTATTTCACGCTGGTATTCTGTGAGAGCGTAGTCCTTCCCCAGTTGAGCTGACCCATTCATGCTACAACTATACTACTCATATAACTGCAGCATTGCTCTACTACGTATAAATACATACAGCTTATGGGATCGAGCCACTCTCTTTCATTAGCATACTGCATGTTTTATAAGCTAAGTGTATTAACATGAAATGGCAATGGGCCGAAGAACTGACAACCGATGGAGAAGAACAGTTCTCCTAACGTGAAGTAATTGTGGCAGTCTTGTGCCAGTAGACGAAATGTAGGGCGGTCCCCCACTAGATGGAGTAACGTTACGACCTGGTAAGACATGCAGGAAGTCTATGGTTGTAGGTGGGTCACGACTGTGCTTCGTGGTGTTCCTTGGGGGAGGCCTATGTTCAGCAGTGGACTTGTGAAGAGCTGTAATGATGATGTTGATTCATTCACCTCATTTAGTGAGTGTTCTGCAACAATTTGTTTTTAGTAGATAAGTGCTTGCCAGTACATGGATACTTTGAGCACCTTTTGTCCAAATATCTTTCAGTATAAAGTGACAAACAAACTAACAGTCCACCTTATGGCATGTAGCTGAATCACCTGATGGTAAGTGGGTACTGCAGTCCACGGACTGCCTGCTGCTGACTTGAATCATAAAAGGCTACAATGCGCTGTCACCTCTGACGACTAAGATGTAATGCCCCACAGCCTGTGATTATACTGACTCTATATATAATGCATGCACTGCTATTAGACGACAGAAATAGGTAAGAGAAAGGAGTCTATCAAGGTTAAGAAATTGGCAAAGATAGGTGGTAGCATACCAGTTGTAAAAGGGGTCAAAACATTTATAAATATATTTATACATAAGTAAAAGAAAATGTGTAACAAAGCTTATTATGATGTCTATGTATGCTTATCTTTCAAATAATTATTTGATTTGTTTTTTTCTCTCTCCATGAGTACACTTTCATGCACTTTGCCATCTTAATTTTGTGTTCATGGGCTACAGTAACCACTAGTCATATGTCATAATAAATTGTACCTTATTTTAATAATATCAAAAAAGGGTATATTGTACCTTTGTCATGATTCCCATTTAGTTCAAATTTGGAATTCTCATATTGGAAATTCTCTTCCTCAACTTTAACAGATTCAAGGTTGAAAATGTTATCCTTACAATCATTTTCTATATCACACTCTACTGGCCAGATATCTATATGATAAACTGTTGTGAATTGAATCTTATCTCTCGCCTCATACAGTTTTGGTATTGACTGAAACCAAATTATTTTTTTAAATAAGAGAAAAATCCAGTGTAGTGGTGGCGTAGGAGAATCCACACTACCACATACCATCCCGCAGATGTTGTAAGAAGGGACAGGAAGAAACTGAAACGTGAGATGGGCAGCAGCAACTTCCTGACAACAAGTTTAAATAATAATGAAAACCAGACGTGAGGGTTCAGAATAAAATTAAAAAGAACGTAGATAAGTCATCCATCCCGACTATCGAGTCTCAACAATCATTTGTTTCAGACTCCTGAATGCTGTAAACTGACAAAGATTAATATTTGTTCACCGCATGATATCTTAATATATATAAATTACGTGTCACGTTGTTTGTCCCCCATGGACTCCTAAACTATTTAACCGATTTTAATTTTAAACTAGTTACCTATAGATAATATTTTATTTATATACAAAGAGTAATATGTAACATAAATTATTTATGTAAGAATAAGTACTTAACTCTATTTTATTATTAACTAAAGAAAATTAACTTTGCAGTAAAAAAAACATTGTCTCGTATGGCAAAGGGAAACAGCTAGTGACTATCAAGGTGCCTGCCAAGTGATGATTAAGGCAAATACTTCATTATAATGGGAATGAACAATCAAGCAATGAACTTTTACTAATAAGAAGTATAATAGCGTGGACCGTGTAGTAGCGGTGTAAGAATATCCACTACCCTATATATCTACCCACGGGACGGGTCGTAAGTGGCAACAGAGGGAAACAGAAACAGCAGTTGGGCAGCAGCATCTTCCTGATAACAACTCGGACTAATATAAACTGCGGTTGCCAACCTGCCAAGCGTGGCAAATTTGGCAAAATCTTTCATATGAAACAATATATGAAGGATTTTTACAGGTTTTAATGGATGGAATAAATAATACCATGGACCCTCCTGCAAGCAACTGCTGGAGAACTGCATTCGACTCAATAACCTGTTGTTGCAATCTCCTGCAACGAACGAGTCTCGCATGACAGGTGAAACAGACAATTATGGGCTCCTCATCCTCATCCCTCTGAAAATATGAAAGTTCGTCATAAATATGGGAAACTACTTAAATGTACAAGTTAGTAATAATATTTATTAGCTACCACAATTCTCTTCATCAATACCATTTTCCATAATATTGAAATGACTGGCTCTCAATGTCCTTCAGGCTGGGACACATACTGCTGCTTGTAGCAGAAACAGATAAGAGGATGGTCACTGCCCAGCCGGGCTAGCATGAGCCGGAGAGAATATATCCCCAGAGAGAGGATAAAATTTTTATCCCTTGCTTAGTTTTATCCACCCTGCGAGCATGAGCGAGAGACAAAAATTATATCCCCCGATTATATCCACTGACAAGAGATAAAATTATCTTATCTCTATAGTATATCCCCGTTTGACATAACGAGTGGACATATATCTCCCCGTCCGTAGCATGGGGCCAAGGGAAAGAGAAAAAATTATCCCTTTTTGACATTTGAAAGGGACAATTTTATCCTCTTTCGCAGACGTGGGTTTAAGTTTATCTTCAAACCATTTTAATACAAAAAAGATGTCTCGAGCCTATTGCAACTACATTTTCGTGTCAGAAATTGAAAAACAAGAAAGAGAATTACATCAGCGATCGATACATGATCAGAATACTTAATCTATTGAAATTCTCCGACAGCGAATTTCTACGCCGGTTTCGGATGCTCAAAGATTGTTTTGTATTTGTGTAAAGAACTCTATGAGGCTTTAAAGCCTATTAATTCTGTGGATGGACTACCAGTGCATATTGAAGTAAGCATCTATTACAACCACCTTGTCCAAAAAAGTCTCAATAGCTCAATGCCATGATTTAATTACAAAGGTTGTGTCAACAATACCCAAGGCGAGTCCATGGTCAAGTCAAGTCAATAGAATCGGTCTATACTATATATTAGGTAAGTATTATAACATTTTAAAATAAAGTTATCAAACTTAGTAAAGTTACAATTCAAAGGTTTTATATTTTTTTTAATTTTTCAAAAGGTTACACCACCTCCAAAGGGTCTGTATTGTCCAGTTTCACAATTGGGATAATTCTAAACACATATTTTTTAGTAAATGCTATCACAAGCGAAGTAATACCTGCGATTTGATACAAGCAATGTATATTTAACTTAAATATTATACAAAAGAAAATAAAGAAAGAATTAGAATAATAGAAAAAATAAAAACAAGGCAGAAATACGCTTAAAATAAATATAACAAATATTATAAATGACATATTGTTTAACAAAAATTATGAACAGTTTAGCAATATAATAAACAAAAGGTAAAAGAAAATATAAGTTAATGTAGATCTAACTTAATCTTAAAACTAGTTTATAGCTAGTATAGTTTATAGCTTTATACTATGGTATATTATCTATGCGCGGGGATAAGTTTATCTACTGTCGATATTATATCCACCATAGGCCCATGCTCGTAGGGTGGATAAAGCTTTGACATAGGGATAAGACAATTTTATCCCTTGTCAGTGGAATCAGTGGATATAATCGGTGGATAAAAATTTTATCCCCTGCTCACGCTAGCCCGGCAGGCAGACTTCCAGGCAGAAACAAGTCCTACCACATAGTGAATCATCATCACTGCAACAACACACTCCTAAGCCACCTAAATCCATTGACTGCCTGTCTTACAAGATTGCCACTATCTAGTGGGAGGCTAGTCTACAATTTTGCTTACCAGAATGAGGCTACCGCTCCAGAATAATGTTTCCCCTTCTGATGTCAGTTCTGCAAGCCACATGTATACAATCCTCTAACTGATTTAAAAAATTGTGCGTGTCAAGTACATAGGAGTCCCCTTACTTTAACAGATATCATTTTAAAAGCAGTAGATTCACACTCTTGGGACCCTGACAGAGGTATTTACAAATTTGGGCTTTCGAAATTCAATCCAATAAGCCTACGTTAAAAATTTATCTTCAAACTACCTCACTATTAACATTACAAATACTTCTCTCATTTGCTGCAAGTAAACTGAAAATGCTTGCACTAGGAGTAATTTACAACAATAGTCAAACATCAGATTTGAACTTACTACTTTATGGAGTTTGCGGTCCACACCTTTCACTATTGAGCCCTATCACTTGGTTTCAAATACATATGGGCAGCAGCATTTTGCACATAACAGGTCAGAATAAAAAAAAACTGCAGTTGCCAACCCACCTAGCAACTATGGCAAATAATAATAATAATACCAGAAATTATACGTAAAATATATTTAAAACATAATATATTCAACCTATTTTAGAATTACCTTCCAAATTATATTGAGTTAGGTGGTTCAAGGCAGATATTCAAGTTCCTATAGCATTGAAAACATCCTATATGAGGAACATGTGAAAACACTTAAGCTAACCACTCTGAAAGCCACACCACCAGTATATATGGTCTCCCTTTGAATTAATTTGGTCACAACGGAGACTATTCATCAGTAAAGGACAGGATTATATTTCATATATGTGGAAGCAAGCAGATGTGCAATTTACTCCTTCTTCTGATTTCTCAGTCAATATGAGGTAATTTCTACATCTTAAAGCACATGTGCACTAACTTAACCTCTCAAACGGCAAGCATCTAAATTTAACTGCTTTGATTTTCTGTCAAAATTCAAGAGGTCAAATGTGACCGCACCCACCCACAGCACTTTAACCCATAAATACTTATGTTTAGAGACTACTTTTCTATGAAGAAGTTTGGCATTTTAAAATCAATATGAAATATTCTATCCCCGTGTGGAATAATCAGTTACTTAGTTTATTGATATTTATTAATAATCTACGTTTTTCATTCATTTCATATGCCATTTTCGTGTACATGTTACTGTTTTGATTTTTGGATTTTTCTGGTGTTTTAGTATGGTGTTTTACTATAAAATTGTAATGAAAGTTTTTGTGTGACAACAATTTATCTTTTTACGTAAATAATTTCAAATAATATATAGAAATAATTGTGATTTTCACGCTGCCGACATCCTCTTGGGATATAGTTTTTTTTTGTTATCAACATACCATAAAATCTTTTTGTAATGAAGTAGAATCTGACTTTTGTTTAGACCACAGGAAAGAGAATTTAAGATTTCATAATACCAAATTGCTTCACAGAAAAGTAGTCTCTAAATATAAGTTTTAATGGTTTAAATTGCTGTGGGTGGATGCGGTCACATGCGACCACTTGGGATTCGCCGGACGCATGCGATTTTTATGGGGACTGAAGGGTTAATAATTCAATAGACGGGGACGGGTGGTTTTAATGTGATCCAGGGTTCAAGGCTAATTGTTGTTTTTCAGGTTCTGGTTGTATTTACATACATAATACATAAACACTCACGCCTGTCATCCAGAGGGGTAGGCAGAGACTACAGACTTCCATTTGGCACAATCTTGACCCACCTCTCTCGCCTCCTCCACATTCATGTGCCCACGCATACATGCTCGTCGGTTAAGGGTACTCTTAATTTAGCCCATTTTCAATATATCACCAATTTGGTCGATAAACTTTCGCCTAGGACGTACCTTTCAGACTCTTTCATACACTTCTGCAATATAAATTTGCTTTGTCACTCTTTCCTCACTCATTCTTACTACATTACCAAACCACCGAAGCATTCCTTTCTTAATCCTGGTCATAACATCAACTCATCATCATGGTTGTATTTGTCACTTTATTTAACGCTGCACCTTAGTCTAACCCTGATCTATCGCATTTTATATCAGGTAAGTTATACATGTATATTATTCCAGCGATGACAACCTTAATTTGCAATATTAGGAAGTATTATCAAAGTCAAACTTACAAAACTGTTCTTCAATGTTTTAAACAAATTTTGGAGACCAGTGTTCTTTAATGTAAACATGCGTACATTGACGCTTAAACAAATTCTACAAATTTCACTAAAGGCCATTCCTGTATCTTATACTAATTCTGTTTTCATTAATAAATTACAGACCAGACCAGATGGAGAAATATTTAACCGAAGTTTTTCAGAATATTACGTAATATCACTAACTAGATACACACGTCAGCACACGTAGGCGTAGCATAGATACAGAATTGCGACACAGACAGTGATTTTTAGTCAAGTTTCCCAACTACGCCTTTTGGCGCTGCAGTCGCCAATTTTGACAGATGAGTAATGACTACTCCAGTATATACACAGTAATCTATGGACTACTCTTTGACTCGTAGACAGAGAAACCTATAGACTAATGATCGGCGTGGCCTCGAGTGAGAAAGAACGATAACGATTTTTAGGTTATACAATAATCTTTATGACTTTTAAACACATTTAGATAAAAATTTTAATTGTTCTAAGAACTGAACTGAACAAGATTCACCAATCTTAAGCTCACAAACCTTAAATCGCTACGCTGTTAAAGTTGTTTAGCAAACTGTAGACTTTGCTAAACAAAAAAAACGGCACGGAGAAAGGGACAAACAATCACACCGCTCTATCTCATTTCTATGCAAGACGTATTCATAAATCTATCTTTTTCGTGTGCGAATGCGAAAGAAGGCGTCAATTTGTCTATAGGTTTCTCTGTCTACGCTTTGACTAGAGTTTTTCTCTAGTCAAAGTGACTACTATACAATTTAGATAGCTATGTATAGCTTAGGGATTGCAAGCACACATCCTTCAAATTATCGATATCGATGTTTAGTGGTGTTTTTATTTTCTCGATATCGACATAAGTGCTTTATACAGGAATAATATTACTTAATGAAACAATTATAATACATCTACCTTATTTATTTTTTATTAAACCACACCAACATCATATACATACACATGTAATCTTAGGATTAAATTAAAGGCACATTAAGTTATATAAACAAATTAGAAAATTGTACATAATATTTTACATGAATAAGTACAACTTGACGAGAAACAGAGCAATATTTATAATTCATTAAATAAAGCAAATTAAACCACAGGAATCATATTTAAGTGCTTAATATTTTACTTTTCAAGTTATTTTTTATCAGAAGCAATGCTATTTATTTTTTATCAGGGGTAAAAACCTGGCCCTTCTTTTACAAAAATTAAAAAAACATCTTCTCTTCTTTAATTTCATTTTCTACACCACGTAACCTGCAAAGAAATAAATAAAAATAAAGTCAAATATTCGTATTTTATGACTTAATGATAATCATAAATTATATATTATTTATATTAAAGTAACAAAGGGTGGCTTCATGGCAGTTGGCATTTTTTATTGGTCAACCCATGGTGTGATGAAAATAAAGTGGTAGATACAGTAAATAAGAAACAAAAAACATATAAAGATTAACATTGTATACATCCATTATCAGGAGCTTTCTCAATGTCTTCAGGCACGGAGTTCCAAATAAGTGTAACCTCAATACTAAAGGAGTTGTTGATAAAACCATTGAAGTGTAGTGGAACTGTAATCTTTAGATTAGATGAAGAACAAAGAACTCTTATCGTGATTTGAGGATAGATATGCTGAATATAGATATAATAGATAGTTGAAACTTACCTAATAATGACTAAGAATAAACTAAATTTATCATACCTTTTAGCCAATGTGTACATTTTGTATCTTCTGTCAACATTTGTCTCACCACATCAGCATTGGATTTCTATTCCTGAAAACCAACAATATTTGTGAATTTTGTTCTTATACATAAACCCAAAATTAAGGAATAAATATATAATGTATACTTCTGTATTGTATGTATTAACGCTGTACGGCTACTGTTAACGACAGTTTAGTATAATCGTAATTAAAAAGTAATCTATATTATCATATATCTAAGTTATTTGGCAATTGTACGTGGTAGAGCCATGCTGCAGGTATATTACTGGTATAGTTGTAGCACGAATGGGTCGTCTCGACTGGGGAGGGACCACACTCTTAGAGAATACCAGCATAAAATAGCAGCTTAACACCACTGTGTTTCGTATGGTGAGTGTAGAGAACCGGAGACCCCTTTTTACTGGAAACGAGGCATTCCATCTTAGTCCTCACGGGTTAAACGCATCTGCATTTTGATTCGTAATCGAAGATAGATGTAGAGGTCTATGAGCCACAGCAACCACTTACCATCAGGTGGACTGTGTGCTCGTTTGTCACCCTTATCCTATAAAAAATCCCTAATATTCACTTCACTTAGTTGTTGTTGTTTTAACTTTCATTAATCGTTTCACCATTTCATTTCATTATTAACCACAGCTTTTTTGGTGATTTTTTACTGATCCTGCATTTATATATTTAAGTAATTATAGTGAAAAATACTCTACTCTACAATTACTCAGTTCCTACATTGACAAATCTTGCGAGATTTTCAGCTATGAATTGTCTATATATATGCTTACAAATGGTCGTACTTTTATCTTGTTAATACTTGGGCCCAAGAATGTATAGAGACGTCTCCTTCTCCTTTAAGTACCATGGTTGAAAGTAATAAACTGACTCACCTGTTGCAGTCAGAGGCACACCATAAGTTATTTCACTGTCAGTAAGAAAGGACGGGTAAGAGTATCGAAGTCTTCTGCCTTCATTGCCGAACTGAAATATATCAAAATGCTTTTCACAGACACGTTTGTTAAGTAACTGTTCTTTGGAAAGTACAATGAGCTGAGGATTTGTCGGCACTATGAAAGACATCCACAAGTTTCTTAAATTATCGTTCCTAGGGAATCTGAAAAGCCGGTGCGTTTCACGTGTTGTATTGCAACCACCAACACAACACTTTTCGTATACCATGATGATGGTATATGCAATATTTACACGAGCAGCACAAAAACAGAATATTTTAATAATTGAGGAAAATTTGGATAAATAATGGCGGCAATCAATATCGATAGTTCTTCTTCTTCTTTTCTTTTTTATGGCGGTTTTTGATTATTCGCCAATGTCAGCGTGGAAGTGTTTATTGAGTATAAGCTCAGTAGTTACAAATACTATGCCCATGAACTAAAGAAGATTGTGATAATGCTCCGGCAGTTCCACTGAAGTATTGGAGGGAAGGTTATTTGTTAATGAGATGAGCTCAGTAAGTTTTTGGCGGAGGGCAAGTGGGAGATCCATTTTTTTTTTTTTTTTTTTTTTATAGAAGAGGGGGCAAACGAGCATGCGGCTCACCTGATTTTTTTAAGTGACTACCGCCGCCCATGATCAACCGCAACACCAGGAGAATTGCGGGTGCGTTGCCGGCCCTTTAGAAAGGAGTAAGCTCTTTTCTTGAAGGTCCCCAGGTCGTATCGGTCCGGAAAAATCGCCGGTGGTAAACTATTCCACAGAGAGGTTGTACGTGGAAGAAAACTCCTTGTGAAACGTACAGTGGTGGACCGCCAAGCATCCAGATGGTGTGGATGGTATCGAGACGTTTGCCGTGTAGTGCGTTCACGAAATTTGGCGGCTGAGATTAATCCGAACAATTCCTCAGAGCACTCCCCGTGATAGATGCGATAAAATACGCAAAGAGATGCAACATCTCTTCGCAGCGCTAGTGAATCGAGCCGATCGGAAAGCACTCGGTCGTCGACGATTCGAGCCGCTCTGCGCTGGATGCGGTCAAGTGGAAGGAGCTGGTACTGGGGAGCCCCAGCCCAGAGATGGGAACAGTATTCCATGTGCGGCCGAACCTGCGCCTTGTAAAGTTGCAGGCGGTGTGCCGGCATGAAATACTGTCCCGCTCTGCTGAGCACGCCAAGCTTTTTAGAGGCCAATTTGGCCTTCCCTTCCAAGTGACCACGAAACTGCACGTCACTCGATATGTCGACGCCGAGGATTCCGATACTGGCTGAGGCAACAAGGGGAGTGCCTTGAAACTGAGGGGATACGACAAAGGGGTTCTTTTTAGCGGTTAACGCGCAAACTTGTGTCTTCTGGGGGTTAAACTGGACTAGATTTAGTCGTCCCCAATCCGAGACTCTGTTCAGCAAAGAATCGACTTCAGACACAAGTTTGTCCCGGCACTCGGAGACGTTTTCCCGAGAAATATTGGCTCGGCCGGTGTAAAGAGCATCACCAGTGCTGTCATCCGCATAGCAATGAATGTTATGGGTATGCAACATATCATTGATATGCAGAAGAAACAGCGTTGGCGATAGCACGCAGCCCTGTGGAACACCAGCATTAATAGGCTTGCAATCGGAGCTTGCACCGTCTACAACGACCTTGATGCTCCGATCTGCAAGAAAGCTGGTGATCCAATCGCACAATTTCTCGGGAAGCCCATAGGAAGGGAGCTTCGAAAAAAGCGCTTTGTGCCAAACCCGATCGAAGGCCTTCGCAATGTCCAAACTAACGGCCAATGCCTCCCCCTTGAACTCTACTGCCTCCGCCCATCTGTGAGTGAGGTAGACCAGAAGATCACCAGCTGACCGACCACGGCGAAAACCGTATTGGCGGTCACTAATCAGCTGGTGATCTTCAAGGTATTCATGAGCTGGCAGTTTACAATGGACTCCATTGTTTTGGAGAACAAGGAGGTGATGGCGATTGGCCGGTAGTTGGACGGGTCTGAGCGGTCGCCTTTTTTAGGGATCGGGTGGACGAAAGCCGTCTTCCATGATGTTGGGACTACGCCTAGGGAGTAGGAGTACCGGAAAAGACGCGTTAAAACCGGTGCCAACTCTGGAGCACACGTCCTCAGCACAATTGGGGGGATTCCGTCAGGCCCACTTGACTTGTGGATGTCCAGGGAGAGGAGTGCTTTGCGAACCGAGCGCTGTGTGAACTGCACTTCCGGCATGGAGCACTCACACCGCGGGATGGTCGGCGGCGTACTCCCCCCGTCATCGAGAGTCGAGTTAGACGCAAAGAAAGAGCCTAGAAGATCGGCTTTCTCCTTTGCAGTATGGGCCAGTGAGTCGTCCTCCCTGTGCAGAGATGGAAGAGATGGCTGACAGAAATTCCCCTGGACAGCCTTGGCGAGAGACCAGAATGCACGGGTTCCAGAAGGAAGGCGAACTAGTTTCTCGCCAATTCTGCCTATGTGCTCTGACTTTGCCTTGGCAATGACTCTTTTGAAGGACCTAGAGGCGGAATCATACTTCTTTTTTAGAGCGCTGGTGTTTACATCCCGGGACGCTGATGCATCAACCCAGGCTTGGTAGCACTCCTGCTTATAGCATGATGCTATTTTACAGGAGCGACCAAACCATGGCTGAGATTTGCCTCCAATGGACACCACAGAGGAAGGAATAAAAAGTTCCATACCCTGAAGTACCACATCAGTAACAGAATCCGCAACAACGTTGGGATCATCCGGCGAGAAGCAAACCCGCCCCCAAGGGTAGGATGCAAAGAAAGACCGCATCCCATCCCAATCGGCTGACCTATAGTGCCAAACACGGCGGCAGCCTGCAGAATGCAACCGCGATTTCAGCGTGAGTGGCACAACACTCCGGACCAGACAATGGTCCGAGGAGCCTAAAGGGGCGTCGACGGAAATCTGATATCCGTCCGGGTGAGAGGTCAGCAGAAGGTCCAACAGGGAAGGTGCATGATCCTCCACATCTGGAATCCGCGTAGGCGAAGTAACCAGTTGTGTCAGACCATATGCCAAGGCAAAATCATGAACAGATCTCCCCGCATGATCGGTTAAACGTGAACCAAGCCATTCGGCGTGATGGGCGTTAAAGTCGCCGAGGATCACGATCTCTGCGGAGGGGATCTGCTGTAGCAACGAATCTGCAGCCATTTGGACTTGGTCGAAGAGTCGGTCCGTTTCGGCATTACCGCTATGGGACCTATAGAGGCACCCGTAGACGCGTGGATGGTCGTCGCTGTCTACGCGTAGCCAAAGGATGGACAGGTCCGAACCTTCAAGTCTGCCGAGGCGTCGAGAACAGATGTCCTCTCTGACGTAAACGCAAACTCCAGCCCGAGGCACAAAGGAGTGTTCCAGTTTGTACCCCGGGTAGGAGAGATACGAGACATCAGCCGGAGAGGACACCTGCGTCTCGGTCAGAAAGAGCAGAGCCGGCCTCGCCGTCTCGAGATGGTAGTGGACGGCGTTTAGGTTAGAGTGAAGTCCCCTGATATTGCAGAAATTCACGGACAGCGTGGCAGGGGTCGCCTTGGTCTTGTTGCTCCGTTTGCCCCGAGCAGTTGTAGTCTTGAGCGGAATTTTGCCCCCCCCCCCCCAGAATACGCGGAGCAGCCTGAGCACCCACGCTCAGAAGTGGAGAAACATGGTCGTGGATGCTCAGCGAGGGATTCTCCAGGGGTGCTGGTACCCTCCTGGGGTAGTCTATTATTATTTAATTCCGCTACCATGTTGATGGGGGGGGGGGGGATTTGGGCCTCCGGCCACCTGCACTCACCAGACGAAACGCGGAAGCAGAGCTTCCACTTCACGCCGGTATTCTGTGAGGTCGTGGTACCACCCCGGCTTGAGCCGGCCCATACGTGCAACAGCGAAGCTGCCGCGTGGCTCTACCACTGTTAAAATCCATATCGCTGAAACGGGATATATATATATATATATATATATATATATATATATAATGTTATCTTATGAAACAACTAAAATATTTCAAAAATACCTTTTTAAAGCAAATTTTGAAATTATTTCACAGTTGATTAAATGGACAAGTAACGAGTATGATGACCAGTTTTTATTTTGAGCACTGCAGTTATCGAGCCATATATTCACATTAGTATCGTCTCGGTTACATAAAAGAAAATGGTAGAAGGCCGTCATGGTGTCCTCTTGTTTTCTCCCTGCAATACCATCATGCCATATGACTGTTAATGACTTTGAAGAGGAACTGATTTTGCCTAGTAGTGCAAATGTCTGATTGAATGCCGTAAGGCTTCTGCAAAAAATTGCAGCTTTAAATCTGGGCAACAAAATTTCTCTTTCTAGGTCTGCGCTGTAATATATTTGGAAATCATTTTGGGGTAATTTTTTGTGTTCATTGTAAAGCTCCTGCTTTTTTATATTTTTGAAGATGCTATGCCCACTCCACACATACAGTACAGTCTAAGTCAATCTGGTTACCGGCATCATGTGATATTTCTTTTTTATGCAAAGTATAGGCTTCACACATTTCACACTCTTCATTACCCAAACGAGTAAAAGAAATATTTTTTTTTGCGTTTTTTTTATAGGATAGAGTAACAAACGAGCACACAGTCCACCTGACGGTAAGTGGTTGCTGGCACATAGACGTCTACATCTATCCTCGATTACAAATCAAAATGCAGATGCGTTGTCACCCGTGAGGACTAAGATGGAATGCCTCGTTTCCAGTAAAAAGGGCCTCCGGTCCTCTACACTCACCATACGAAATACAGCAGCATTAAGCTACTATTTCACGCTGGTATTCTGTGAGAGCGTGGTCCTTCCCCGGTCGAGCCGACCCATTCGTGCTACAACTATACTCCTAATATAACTGCAGCATGACTCTACCACGTATAAATAAAAAATAAACGTGTTGCCTACATAGTAAATACGAAACGATCTTATCTGGATATTTCTTACGGAAATGTCTATGCATGTTAGTTATAAATGATATTACTAATATCATTTGAAAAATATCGTCGCAGTGAGCATGTTCACGCCTGTAGTGGGGTTCTGATGGGTGAAACGATTCAACGTGCTGAGTCAACAAATTATGATCATAAGCAAGTGTTTTCTGGTGCTTTCCTCCTTTATCAGTAATTTGGGGAACTATATGAGAGCTATGCAAGATCCTGTCGTTTGTTTTAACATAACCTAAGGTAGTCAAAAAAAGGGTTTGCATACCTCAACTCTGATGTCGTCTAGTTGTTTATATGTAAATATCCTTTTTGGTTTCCTTTTCGGCTCACTGGTCGTTTTTCTCTTTATAACTGCTACTGAAGTGTGCGCATTCAAGAATAAATGCTTTTCTCGCCAGGACAAGTCCCAGTACATTTTATTGATTGCTTCTCGCCCGTATTGACTAAATATAGAAGTACATTTTTTTAGGTAGGTTTCGTTCCACCCCGTTTTAACATTATATTCTAACTTTTTTTTTGGCATCTATTTTGTGCTGAAATAAGGGAGTGTCATATTTTTTACGTTTTTGTTTTGGTTGTGAAGGTTCCAAAGTGACTGCAACAGATTCATTGACTTGATACAATGTTAGATACGCACCAACATCAGTGGTGTTCCCACGATTGCAAGGAAGTAGCGACGCCACAATATATTTATCAGCATAAGTAAAATTTATTGAACTTCTGCGTTTATTCTGCAATTTTTTTCTTTCATGAATAAAAGTAACAGTGTCAAGAACGTCTGAAGTTAAGCTCTTCGTGACCACACACTTGACCCCAGCTGGTGTAAATATGGATTGTGAATCCTTTTTTAGAACTTTTGTTTGTAACACTTGGGACTTTTGGCTTCTCGTTTTAACTGATTCAAAATCGTCACTTGAATCACTACTTGAATCAGATGGGAGATAGTCTTTATTACGCACAGAGTCGTCGGAATCAAAACCACATTGCAATGCGTACGTTGATGAACTAATATCATTTTGTTCAGTTACATTAAATGAGAGTTCTTCTAACGGTATCACTTCGTTGCAGGTTAAATCGATTTACACCTGATCAGAATTTGGTAAAGCGTCATGGCTCTGAGCGGGATAAGTTTTAAAATCTTTATTCAAATTATTCAGGATCGATGAAAGCACATGTGAATTATAAGTATTTTACGTATCACAAAACTTTTCAAAAACATTGGACGTCATCGAATAGGGCCTATTATAGTATAATGTATCAAAATGCAGTAGCTTGCGATAAGGGCTTTTATTTCTTCTGCTAAAGTTCTCAAGGTGGTGTCTGTACTATCTTTCTTCTTAATCATGTCTAAAATGTTTTTGGATCTTTGTGAAATAGCAGTGCGCCTGTAACAATTAAAATGTAGGTTTACATTATCCTCTACACTGGTCTCTACAGTATCTTCAACTAATAGTATTTATAAATCAAAATAATTGGTTGATAAGGTCGACGAAATGTAACCATTTTATCTTTTTATTTTAATAGAAAACATTTAGTTATTTGCGAAACTATTTTGAACAGTTATAGTATTAACACTTATCCAGTAAAATGTGCTAGTTACAGAAAACATTTATGTAGATTAATAGTGTAATTTATTTTATATCATTAGGGTTCCGTAGTCAACTAGGAACCCTTATAGTTTCGCCATGTCTGTCTGTCCGTCTGTCCGTCCTCGCTTAATCTCTGTGACCGTTAGCACTAGAAAGCTCAAATTTGGTACCAATATGTGTATCAATCACGCCGACAAAGTGGTAAAATAAAAATTGGAAAAAAATGTTTCATTAGGGTAGCCCCCCTATATGTAAAGTGGGAAGTGATTTTTTTTTAATTTCAACCCTAACGTGTGATATATTGTTGGAAAGGTATTTAAAAATGAATAGGGGTTTACTAAAATCATTTTTTGATAATGTCAATAATTTCGGAAATAAACGCTCCAAAAGTAAAAAACAATGTGTCCCCCCCCCCTCTAACTTTTGAACCATAGGTTTAGAAAATATGAAAAAAACCTGAACAGTAGAACTTTATAAGGACTTTCTAGGAAAATTATTTTGAACTTGGATGGAAAAAGTTTTCGTACAAAAAAGACAAAAAGTTGTACAAAATAATTCAAGTTTGTAGTATAATCGTATATGCAAGCATTTTTTTAACTTCGTTTACATATTTTATTATCCTGAACGTATCTTTTTTCAAACAAAAAAAGAATTGTTAAAATCAGTTCTCGCAATCCAAAATTACCACCGAAAACTTCTGGCACATCTATGTATTAATTAGTAACCCAATTCCCCGAGAGATGGCGCTGTAGGTACTTATTACATTGGGTCGGGTGTTATCGAATTGTTCGGTTGGTCTCTCCTTGGCATCGCCTACCGCGGAGCGTGCAATATTGCACGCTCCATGTTCGCGCACGTACCCACTACCGGGAGCAGTTGCAGGAGCGCGGAGCGCTGCTGGAGCGCGAACGTAATGGATACCCACCTTTAAACTCATAAGTGGGAACACTTATTGTGACGGACGGGATACTACGGAACCCTACACTGAGCGTGGCCCGACACGCTCTTGGCCGGTTTTTATTTAAATTAATACTTTTAATACATCACAGATTCAAAATGATGCAGAAAAAAAGTTGTTTGCGTGACGAGACCGAAACTTTTTGGACCGACATACAATTAATGTTTATCCTATCTGTATTGTTTACTAAACCGGCAAAAATAATAATCGTAATTAAATAATGTTTTACCTTGAGTAGTTGTCAGCCATCGTAACAATTGGCGGGAATGCGGTGCGTAACACGTCCTTCCCGTTAAACTTTAGTGAACTGCTTCATCAATCGAGAGAGAGAGAGCTCGGGAGACCGCGGATCAAGAGCAAGCGATTCACTGTACATAACCGCGTTTTAGTGTAGTATGAGGGATACCTGCATTTATGTGATCGACGTGATAAGCAAAATATTTATATTTCATATTGATAATGCCGTTATTGGTGTATTTACTACAAAATCTCTTAATAAAAACACATCTAAGTACTACGCATAAACGCCGCTAAGTGATATTAGCGACATTTTTGTCTAGTATTTTCATTTAACGGCTTTTTAGCGTTTGATTTAGAACACTGTAATTCGAAACAAAGTAGAACTATAAAACCGTTAAAGTACTTTAACCCCAAAATAGACTAGAAAATTCTATTAACGGCAATTTAGTTATGCAACTGAAAACACTCTGGGAAAAAGGTAAATTATCAGCCCTTAATCAATTTTTTAGTTTAATAATGTTGCTTACCTGCGTTTTAGCGTAGTAAACATATCAAAGAAGGCAACTTAACGGTGTTTTTCTTTTTTCTATTAATTTATAATTTTAAATTTATAATAACATTAATAAATTTACAATATAGTCAATATTTTTTTGTTTGTGTTCTCTCCCATTGCACAAATGGGAGAACAATTCAAAATCTACTATAGCGAATAAAACTGTTTTTATAAATTCTTTGGAGAATCTCTTATCAATATTTTTTTTGATAATTTCATAGATTATATGTTTCAGATCCGTCAATAACTGATTTAAATCACTGCTGGGATAGCAAAGCCAACGACGACCAGCATACTCTCGGAATTTAATAAATTCGCTCTCACATTCTGGGGTACTAGTAAGTTTACTTGAGCATTTATTGCACCCCTTAAAAATTTTACTCATTAATTTAAAAAAAATAACCATTTACATATTCAAGGGGTGCAATAATAGTTGGATCTCATTTTAATCCCTCCATGGAGAGCAATTTCATATTTATGTATTCCGAGAAGTCATAGGTTTCGGTCATCATAGCTTCGCTATTTTCTGTGATTAATAATAAGTTTACTGCAACACTTACACTAGGGGCGGGGGGTTCGTCACCCCCCTCAGCGGGTTGAGAGGGACTTTACGGCCACTCAGCGGTCAGCGAGACCCTTCTCACCCCCATTAGCAGAGCGGCCGCGACTGGAGTACCACCCCCCCCCCCCTTTTGGTCGGTACCGCGACTTCGGGGTCCCTGCGACCTCGAATCTGTCCAGGGCCTCAAGGCCAAGGTTCCCAGAAGCCCCCCAGGTAGGCCCGTTCTGCGATTTTCATCCACGGGTCAGTGAGATGCCGCCGGAATGCCGCTTTCCGGACCCCCAGCTTGAGTGCAGGTCCGACGGAGGCAGCTCTAGCTAGGAAGTTGCCGCCCTAGCTCCCACCACGGCCGCCTTCACTGATCCTTTAAGCCGTCCACAGTCCACTTGTCAAACTTGAGTGGCGACAGTTTAACCGTTCGCGCTCTATTGGATTCAGGTTCACAACGCTGTGTGGCCTCCACTCGGTTGGTGGGAAGACTGGGGCTCCCCTGGAGCTCTAAATCATGTCCAATGGTAGGTATTGGAGGTGCAGAGCCTCCTGCTCCTAGGGGACAAGCAAGGCTAGTGTTTGGCCCTGCAAACGAACACCTCCTCCACATCTTAGTTAAGGTAAATGTCCTCGATGATATTGTAGGCTTTCTCCCTAATGCCCGTATAAATGACAGCGCGGTTTGTTGTGCGTCTGGCTTGAGACCGGCAGACCCTCAAAGGTCCCAACCTGGGCCTATAGATTTGTTGCTGGGGGCCGACGTGCTGGGGTTCATCCTGTTAGGCGAGATACGAGCCCTACAGCCCGATGGCTTGTCAGCCATGTCCACTGTATTTGGGCACAGTTTCTTTGGACCGGTTCTGTGGTCTCCACCGCGTCAGACAGACGACCCGCTATCTGTGGCGGGCGTGTCTCTTTCGGACATCGTCCAGCGGTTCTGGGAAATTGAGGAGCCACCACACGCGCCCCGAGTCAACCCTCTGGACCGTGAGTGCGAGTTGTTCTACCAGAACAATACCGGTCGCCGTGTCGACGGTCGCTTTGTCACCCGCTTACCCTTTCTTGACTCACGGCCCCCTTTGGGCCAATCTCGTACCCTGGCCGAAAAGAGGTTGCTTTCTATGGAGCGCCGTATGCGGCGCGACCTAGCCTTTCGCGACAAGTATGTCGAGTTCATGCGCGAATATCAAGAGCTGGGTCACATGTCACCGTCTCACTTCGACTGGCGGTCACAGGAGCACTGCTTCCTCCCCTACCATGCGGTCTTGAGGTCCCCTGGGAGTAAGATTCGGGTGGTTTTTGACGGCTCCGCCCCCTCGTCAAATGGGGTGTCCCTAAACCACTGTCTCCACTCTGGTCCTAAATTGATCAAGGACATATCCGACATTTTGACCCACTTCCGTCGGCATCAAGTTGTTTTTGTAGCCGACATTCGGATGATGTTTCGACAATCAGTGGTCCATCGTGATGACCGTCGATATCAGCTGATACTGATGATTGAGTTGAACACCACCACCTATGGACTCCCGTCCAGCCCGTATGTCGCCATGCGGACCCTCTTCGAACTCGCTGAGAGAGAGCGCCTAAGATACGCTCGGGGGGCTTCTATTTTGGAGACCTCGGTCTACATGGACGATATTTGCACGGGTGCCTCCACCGTCGAGGAGGCTCTTGTATTGCGAGACGAATTGATTGCCATCCTGAAGTCAGGAGGTTATGAGCTGCGCAAATGGTTGTCGAACTCCCCTCATATTTTGAAGGACCTCCCAGGAGAGGATCAACAAGACCCTCATCTATTCGAGCACCCTGACAATCCTAATTTGTTGACTGTGCTTGGCATTCAATATCAGCCTGTTCAGGATACCTTCACGTATCGAGTCAAACTCGATCCCCCTCCTAAATCATGGACCAAGCGCTCTGCGTTGTCAACTGTAGCTCGCACCTTCGATCCTAATGGATGGATCACTCCGGTCATTTTTTTGGCTAAGTGCTTTCTTCAAAAACTCTGGATATCCGGGTTGGGCTGGGACGACCCTATAAGCGGTGCTCTCTTGCGAGAGTAGCTCACAATTGTGTCCTCCCTTCCAGACATCGACCGGGTCTCCATGCCAAGGTGCTTTCTCCCTCCAGGGAAATGCAGGGCTACCCTGCACGGATTTTGCGGCGCCTCTGAGAAGGGTTATGCTGCTGTTGTATATTTGCGGACGGTGAGCTCTTCTGGCCATACTTTCGTCCATCTCGTACTTGCTAAAAGCAAGGTGGCTCCCATTAGGTCCCGCTTAACTACCCCTAAATTGGAACTGTCTGGAGCTGCTCTTCTCACGCGACTCCTCAACCACGTTCACTCTTCCTTGAAGTCGGTAATCGACATTACGGACGTCTACGCTTGGTCGGACAGTGAGATAGTAATTTGTTGGCTCCGAGCGGCACCTCACAATCTTGAGGTCTTCGTGTCGAACCGCGTGTCTCAAATCCAGAATTCTGGCACTTTTCTAACTTGGAGACATGTCCCAGGGGAGTTGAATCCCGCAGACTGACCCTTTTTACTGGAAACGAGGCATTCCATCTTAGTCCTCACGGGTGACAACGCATCTGCATTTTGATTCGTAATCGAGGATAGATGTAGATGTCTATGGGCCACAGTAACCACTTACCATCTTCGATGGATCCCGTATTGGAATAGAGGTGAAGCCTTTGGATCTGCTGTTCTGCAACCAGCGGGAAGTCAGGTTACATAATATAACACGTACTGAGCATAACACAATCACACACATACTTACACCTGAATCCTCCTAGGGTTGACCCTACTTCGACGAAAAAAGGTAAATTTTGTTTGGTTCTTTGTTAGCCGCTATAGCTTAATATTCCACAAGGCCATTTCAGGCCGACCTCCTGTTACTCGTCGAGTTGGACTCCTGGTGGGCCCGGGTAACTAGAGGCCGTAACACTACATTATGTTAATAATGGACCATAAACGCGGAAAAGTACTACATTGTATTTTATATAACGTAGTAAACATTTTGAGGAAGAGAAAAATCTGGAACGTTATCACCCATTGCAACACAGTAATTTAATATAGTAATGCAAAGGCGGGTAGGTACGACAATAGGATTGTACACTCGAATAAAAAAAAAGAGGATGAGTACCAGGTTTATCTAGTAGCTATCTGTTTGTTTATTATTAATAATACGAACAGATTATGTACCATAAAATAATAAATCATAAATATTGTATTCGCTATTCAATATTAGTTTTTTCAAGCGTTGTCGGTTCTTAGGGTTCCGTACCCAAAGTGTGTCCCGTATCGTATCGTTACATCCTATTAAAGTCCACTACTGAATAAGCCTCCCCCATAGATTGGAGATTTGTGCGATGCTTGCCACGCTTCGCAAGCGGGTTGAGAACCTGTTTTTTTTATTTTTTTTTGTTCCTGATTTGTTCCGCTCTGTCGCCTCTTACGACACCCACGTGGCGATATGGGATAGTAGATATTCTTACACCACCACTACCCGGCGGGGTGCCCAACGGGACCCTATAATTGCGTCTGTCAGTCTCTTTGTCGCAGGGCTGTTACTTTTTAATCATTTGTAACCATAATGTTCACTTTAATGGCAAATAATGAAATGAATGAAACGTTAAAGCCCAAGGGAGTCTTTATAATGAATTTCACCTTTATACCTCCAAATGGCATCGTGGTGATGAAAAATGCGCCGCATCACAGTATGCAAGTAAGTAAACCACCATCAGTAGTAAATCGAATAAGTGAGATACAAAATTGGTTGCGCGAAATTGGTATAAATTATGACGATTCATGGACAAAATATGAGATTTTAGAATTAGTAAAAAGTACAAACCAGAGAAAGATTACGCTATAGATAAATAGCCAGCTAATCACGGCCATTAAACATTAAGATTGCCATCATACAACTGTGATCTAAACCCGATAGAATATAATGATTTCTTAAATTTACGCGAACACTAAACATTGAACAAAAATTGTTAGTGAAATAAAAGACCTACATCTCGCTGACAATTAAACTATGGTCAGTTTTGATGTTCAGTCACTATTTACATGCCCACCTATTGAGGACTGTAACCAGGAAGCTAGAAGACAATAACCTGCCTGAAGAATATGCAACATTACTTGAACACTGCCTCACCTCTGGATATCTATTGTGGATGGAGGAGTTCTACAAGCAAGTAGATTGTGTGTCGATGGGCTCACCTGTGTCTCCCATAGTCGCCGACATATTCACGGAGGACTTTGAGGAGAAAGCCCTTCTTACTGTTCTTGTAAATCCAAGATTCTACAAGCGGTACGTAGACGACACTTTCACAATTTTATCATCTGACAAAGTAACTGCATTTTTAGACCATCTTAACTCCATAAACTATAAAAAAAATCACAATGAAATTACAGGCAAATAATTCTTTAGATTTCCTAGATAACTCTATTGGTCACACTGTGTATAGGAAAAAGACCCATACCAACCGATATTTAAATGGTGAATCTCACCATCATCCTTCACAGTTAGCTACCGTGGGTAAATCTTTGTTTCGGAGAGCACGAGGGATCTTGTGACAGAAAACATCTGGACGCCGAGCTTCAGCACGTCAGGCAAGTATTGCAAGACAACAAGCTTTGGGTCCCGCGCCTACGTCACAGTGACCGAGTGAAGCCGGCCACAGTCGAGCGTGTGGGCTGCTGTACTACCGTATGTCAGACGAGTCACAGACAAGGTTGGCTACATCTTGAAGCGAGCTTCCATTAAAACATACTACTAGCCGTTGAAGAAGATTGGTCAATTTTTACTATCTACCAAATGTAATATCCCTCTACAAGATGCAGGAGTGTACAAGCTAGATTGTGAATGTGGTCTCTCTTACATACGTCAAACAAAAAGATCTATAAAAACCCGCGTGAAAGAACATATAGATGACGTGAAGCCGTATGTAAATAAGATGTTCCCGTATTCACGAGCACTATAAACGTACGCATTAGGCATTAGTAAAACAAAACAAACAACACTAAACGTAACAATAAGTAATGACAAGTAATAACAGCAAACATTTAGTAAACAAAACGTTTGAACTATCGCTCGACGAGCATGTCACTGACTGTCGGACGGAACTGTCTCGAAAACTAATTTCGGTTTGGCATCGCCGCACATGTTGCAGCGTAGCCAATTTTATTTTGAGTAATGAAGCAGTTTTCAGTTAATTTTATGAGATTTATTTTTAACTAACATTTTTTTCTTTTTTAACGAATTTAATTTTCACACTCCATATTTTTGAAACAAGCATTTTACTCCATGGAGTATTTTTAATTCGTTCCCTTGTTGACATAAAAAAGGACACAGGAGCTGCATTTACTCTGCTGTAAAATAAAATAAAAAATAAAGAAATGAAAAACATTAAATGATACACAAAAGTTGCCAACAAGAAAACCCGAAAATTAAATGTGGTGCAAGATGATAATTAAAAAGGGAGTTATTCGATATACATAAGTAACCTAATGAAGATGTTAAGATAAGTAATAGATTTCTTGAAAAAAGGTTCTGACTTGGCCCAGGCAATCGATTTTCAAAATCCCTGCATAATAATCCCCAAAAAATCTCCAACCAATTTTAAATTCCCCACATGTTGGCAACGCTGAACACGTGTAAATTGCGAGGCGTCACGAGTCGACCGGGAGGCGACATCACGTGTGTGAAAGGGAAGGGCAGAGTGAGCGTACAGTAATACCTATTGCATTGTTTCGCATCGAGCTATATAAAAAGAGTTCAGCGTCCGCGCGTTTTTGACCCCATAATCAGCTGATTTCAGGTTTAATTTTCTCTGCTGGTGAGATATTTTCATGATTTTTTTATGAAATTATCGTTCCATTTAGCTGTACTAACATGATGGAGCGTGAATAAAGCTAATTAAACGATTTTATCTTCGTTCCATCATCAAAGGTATCCTGAGAATTATCCTCTGTCTTGGTTTCTGATAACTAAACTACACTGCATACATTCACAGTTAGGAAAACTTATTCTATCAGAAGAATTGTGTAACGTAGTAGATACAAAAGAAGAACTTATTGAAAAAGTTTATCCATCTATTGTACAGAATTATCTAAATAGGACATGGTTGTGTGAGCGAGCAATTTTAGCTACTAAACACGATGTAGTGCGTCAAATTAATGAAAGGATACAGAATATAACACCAGATGAAAAACTGTATAAATCAATAGACACAATGATAAATCAAGACAAAAAGTTATTATACATGATAAAATCCGTAAAAACTAGTACTATTTAAACAAGACGAAAGTATGAACTTCCTAACAGAATTTTTAAGTTCACCCAATCCTCCTGGTATGCCTTTGCATGTATCGAAGCTAAAAATTGGATCACCAGTCATACTATTATGAAATCTCAATTCGCCAAAATTATGTAACGGTACAAGATTATGTATAAAACAACTTCTCAACAACATTATTCAGGCAGTAAGTCTAACTGGAAAATAAAAAGGAAAATCCGTTTTTATACCACGAATTCAATTAATTTCAAATGATTTACCATTCTGTTTTAAACGCTTACAGTTTTCTCTATGATTGGCTTACAGTATAACTATCAATAAGGCTCAAGGTCAAACGCTCCAATATTGTGGAGTGAATTTGGGAGAATCCCGTTTTTGACATGGTAACTCACCAGATGCACCAGAACACTAGACAGTAAATGTAGTGCATAAGAATGTATTGTAATACAGGCACTCAGTACTTGACTATCTGTAATATAGGCGTTCAGTACATGACTATCTGTAAAGTGTATTTTGTATAATGAATAAAAAAATACGTAAGTAAGAAAAAAAAAACTGAAAAGTTTAACAAGAATAATCATGTATTCTTATTTTTAAAACCAACTAATTTAATAAAATATAAATGAATAAATATTCCACAAAAACTAACCCAGCGAAGTGGGGTTTCACAGCGATCGTAGGTACATATTTTACCAGATACCTCACGAAGAAGATTTTGTTGCAGTATGTATTTTCATATGTGTTTGCAAATTACCTTTTGTAATACATCTATATTGACAGACTCGACACGAAAAAGGTTTTTCACCTGTATGTATTTTCATATGTCTTTGCAAATTACCTTTTGTAATAAATCTAAATTCACAGATATTACACGAAAAAGGTTTTTCTCCAGTGTGTATTTTCATATGTGTTTGCAAATTACTCTTTTTAATACATCTTAATTCACAGATATTACACAAAAAAGGTTTTTCTCTGGTGTGTATTTTCATATGTCTTTGCAAATGACCTTTTGTAATACATCTATATTGACAGACACGACAAGAAAAAGGTTTTTCACCTGTATATATTTTCATATGTCTTCGCAAAGCATCTTTTGTAATACATCTAAATTCACAGATATTACACGAAAAAGGTTTTTCACCGGTATGTATTTTCATATGTCTTTGCAAATTACCTTTTGTAATAAATTTAAATTCACAGATATTACACGAAAAAGGTTTTTCACCGGTATGTTTTTTCATATGTGTTTGGAAATTACTTTTTGTAATACATCTATATTCACAAATATTACACGAGAAAGGTTTTTCTCCGGTGTGTATTTTCATATGCATTCTCAAATTTGCTTTATCTGTACATTTATATTCACAATTATTACAACAGTACACTTGCTTAGCGACGTGCGCCTTAAGATGTGCTAAAATATAACGTTTATGAGATGTTTTAAACTCGCAAACATTACAGTTATATATATCCATTAGTTGTGGTACTGGAGTTTGTTCAACTTGTGTCTGAACTGCATCCGAGTTCGTTTGCGTCTTATGACTGTATATGTGGTCGGCGAGAATATCTTTTGTTAAAAACTTTTTAGTAGAATTTGATTTAATCTTTTTCTGACACGGTTTTGAAAAACTATTCGTCTGTATGCAGGGTTGTTCTGAAATACAAATGAATCAAACATTTTATTTATTGTAAGGCATTGTATCTTTATTGCAAGATATCTTAGACGGTTTAAAGTGGGCGGAATTTATGCTTTACCAGGGAGATACAGTGAAATTATAATATTTTCCATAATTAGACTCATTTAACGTTGTAAGATATAAAGTATTTTAGCCAATTACTCTGGATAATGTCTCTCATATTCACTTTTGGAGGGAAAGAATGGTAAAGAATCTAAATTCGTTCCTGCTTTAATTACATTAATCGAATAATCGCTGATTCGAATCCCACACGGAAAGAGTGTTATACATACATACATTTTGACCAGTATTTTTATAGATATTAAGAATAGTACCCGGTTGACCGAGCTTTGCTCGGTATTTTTCGCTCGGTTTTTTTTTAATTCGTGTGTTTTGGAAATTATATTTAGATAAAAATTACATACTGATGAAATACGAATTATATTTTTTGATCTTAGCGACATAATAGAAAAAACTGAACTGGTTATTTGAATAAAAATCATGAGTGCAATTAGTTTAATTTAAATTTTCGTTTTTTTAAAAAATACTAAAAAAGGGCTCGAAAAAATAGATTTTCTCAAAAAAGATAGGAACTTGAAAAAAAAAATTAAAAAACGTCGGTCGGTCGGTCTGGACTCGAACCATGGTATTACGATTTTGTGACCGCCCAATATACCAACTAAGCTATTTGTAATCATCAATAAACTGTCAAAATTTACCTTCTTATTCTAACGATATGGTAGCAGTTTTTCATTGCCTAAAAACACGGACAAAAACATTTTCTAAAAATAAATCCTAGCTAGATCGATTTATTGCCCCCGAAACTCCCTGCACACAAAATTTTATGAATATCGTTGGAGCCGTTTCCGAGATTCCGATTATATATATATATATATATATATATATATATATATATATATATATATATATATATATATATATATATATATATATATACAAGAAAATGGAGACTCATGATCGCAGTTGCATAGACTTGTGTTGAAATTCGCAATTTACCCAAGAGGATCCAAGATTCGAAGAAAGATCTATATGATATGCTAATAAAATTATCAAAACTCGTAGAAATAGATTTGCAAGTCTCTGATATTCGAGACACATCTCGAATATCAGAGACTTGCAAATCTATTTCTACGAGTCGAGACAATATTCGAAAAAGGAAAACAAAACATCTAATCTGGCAGTTGAGTTCTCCAATACTCTTATAAAAAGTAATTTCTTGTCTCTGGTTAAGAATTATAACAAACGTAACTCAAACAATAAGCTGAATTCGTCTCATCTGGGTCTAGATGGCCCAATTACTCCTATATATATCACTGAGCAGCTCACTCCTAGCTCTAAGTCTATGTTTTATATCACGAGAAAATTTGCAAAATTAAACCAGTACGCATATTGCTGGACATCAAATGGAAGAATCCTGCTGAGAAGACGACAAATCTCCCTACATTATAGTAAGAAATGAGCAGCATTTAAACCAGTTGTCTACATCCAAAGGAGCATGACTACAAAAATATTTTCGATTTTAGTTACGTTATATGTTATTAATGTTTTTGCCATATATTTTTATGTTTGCGTACTGTTTTAGTCCCAATAAGTTAACTAATTACACTCACTTACTTATCTTAATTACTAACATAGATATTAAATATTTACACCCATACAAATTAAACTTACCACATATTTACACACATAACATTGCCATAAAATTCATACATAACGTGAACTATAATATTACACTAAACATTAACACTAATATTTTTAACATCATTATTAAAATTATTAATATTGCTGTATACCTACAAAAGCATAATTTTAGCATTTCCCAGCCTCTAGTGCTGTCGTATGTAGAAATACCACGTCGATATTTCGGTTCAACTATATGCACAACAGATAATAACTCTATCCTTATAACAGCTTCTCCTCTCCTCTTCCTACGAACCTTTCTACCCTTAATTTAAACCACAAAAATGGCTAATGGCATTAATAATTTAATTGAAAACGTTGACCAGCTTTCAGTTTCCGAATCGCTTTTCTGTACCATCGAAAAATCCAATCAAATATTGCAAAACCCAAGGCAATATCTAAACATTTTTAACCAAAATATTCGGTCTATTAACTGTAACTTCTTAAATTTACAGACAACTTTACAGAGTATTGCGTTTGACTGTGATATTTTAACATTGACTGAATGTTGGTCATCCTGTTCCACTAATCACTATATTCCCAGTTTACCCAATTATTCAATTCATAAAACATCTAGGCACCTTAATCAAACCGATGGTGTTCTTGTATACGTAAAAGCGTCTTAATTCTCAATCGTCGAAGACCCAGACTTTAACGGATCAGCCTCCAGACTAATAATTAAAATCAATCCTGATATAGTAGTGATTTGCATATATCGATCTCCTTCTACTGAAAATATTAGTCCATTTCTATCTGCCCTAAACGATATACTCCCGTCACTCTCAAAATACAAAACTGTTGTACTAACCAGAGACATTAACATTGATATTAAAACCTTCAATAACCACTCACATGAGTATCTAAATTGTCTTGCTTTTCATGAGTTGTTACCTACCTGCTCATACCTTCCCAACAAGAGGTAACAACTGCCTTGACCATACTTTTCTTCGAACTAAATTCCCAGTTTTAACTTTTGTACTTGATACAACTATCACTGATCACTACTCTTCAATCGTATGTATCAAAACAAAAAACACATATCTCAAACCTCCTAAGACAATCTCGAAAATAAACTATATAACATTAGACAAAACAATGGAGCAAATAGATCTTAAACCTATTCTAACTCTCAAAGACCCTAACATAGCAACGGATAGTTTTATACAGCAACATGTCTCAAGCTATACTCGATAATACGTACACTGTCAAGTTATCAGCAAAAAAGAGGATACACAAACCATGGATAACACCAGGTTTATTAAGATGTATCCATAACAGAGACTCTTTACACAGAAAGTTAAAACAAGAGCCAAACAATTTAACACTTATTATAACATACAAAAGGTATAAGAATTTCTGTACAAAAATATTAAAAAAGGTAAAAAGGCAGTATAATGCGGAGCAAATAAAAAAGCAGGTAAAAACAGTAAAGATTTATGGGACACTATAAAAAATATCGCTTGGAACGAAAAATCTCGACAATCGACAGCACAGCAATTATTATCTTCTCTCTCACCAACTCAGTCGTGTAATAACGTTAATAAATTCTTTATCAACATCGGGAAGGAGCTAGCGCAAAAAACGCCAGCAATTGCGCAGTTCCACCAAAAGGAACCAACCTAGTAAAATCTAATCTGTCATCTTTTGTTTTAGAATCCACGGACACTGATGAAATTAAATTACTTATTAATTCGCTTAAACATAATGCAGCTACCAGATGGGATGAAATTCCACCGAGTTTTTTTAAAACGATACTCCCCTATTCTCGCACCTATTCTAGCCCATATTTATAATCTCTGTCTAGAATCTTCTGTCTTTCCTACTTCTTTCAAGAGGGCTATCATCCATCCAATTTTCAAGAGTGGTGATGGGAATCTCATAAATAATTATCGCCCCATTGCGGTGCTTAGTGCTTTATCCAAAGTTTTGGAACGTTTAATCAACAGGCGACTAGCAAAATATCTGGAGCACTGTAATATAATCTCTTCCCAACAGTTTGGATTTCGTAAAAATAAATCCACTTCTGACGCTATTCACGAATTAACTACTTTCGTTATAAGTAAGCTTAACGACAAAAAAAGTCCTTACAATATTCTTGGACTTAGCTAAGGCTTTTGATACGGTTCCCATCAATACTCTCTTATTAAAACTAGAAAATATAGGTATCAGGTGTTCTCAACTTGATTTTTTCCGTAGCTACCTTTCAGACCGGACTCAAAGAGTAAAGATGGGCAACTATACAAGTAATGAACTTTCTATATCTTACGGAGTGCCCCAGGGTAGTATACTCGGACCTACTCTCTTCTTGATATTCATTAACGACCTCTGTAATATTAAAGTCAATAATTCTAAAATAGTTTCATATGCTGATGACACCGCGCTTACCTTATTTGCAGGTACTTGGACTGAACTCCAAGAAATCGCGCAAAGTGGCTTTAACGTTACATATGATTGGCTTCGTGCACACACCCTTACTAAACACAGCAAAAACCAGTTACTTTTTCTATCTCTACAATATCACAACCTAAAATTCCAGTAAAATTAACAGCCCACTCATGTCATTACCAATATCAACAAGCTTGCCACTGTCCCCTTGTTAATTCGGTCGACACAATCAAATATCTTGGCGGCGTAACTCTAGATAAAACCCTAAATTCTAAAGCCCACACTCCTTCCTACTAAACAAGAGTTATGAA
>JAUPFT010000078.1:0-82500 GCA_036936625.1 Parnassius smintheus behrii | reverse complement strand
GACCCACTCTCTTTCATTAGCATACTGCATGTTTTATAAGCTAAGTGTATTAACATGAAATGGCAATGGGCCGAAGAACTGACAACCGATGGAGAAGAACAGTTCTCCTAACGTGAAGTAATTGTGGCAGTCTTGTGCCAGTAGACGAAATGTAGGGCGGTCCCCCACTAGATGGAGTAACGTTACGACCTGGTAAGACATGCAGGAAGTCGATGGTTGTAGGTGGGTCACGACTGTGCTTCGTGGTGTTCCTTGGGGGAGGCCTATGTTCAGCAGTGGACTTGTGAAGAGCTGTAATGATGATGTTGATTCATTCACCTCATTTAGTGAGTGTTCTGCAACAATTTGTTTTTAGTAGATAAGTGCTTGCCAGTACATGGATACTTTGAGCACCTTTTGTCCAAATATTTTTCAGTATGAAGTGACAAACAAACTAACAGTCCACCTTATGGCATGTAGCCGAATCACCTGATGGTAAGTGGGTACTGCAGTCCACGGACTACCTGCTACTGACTTGAATCATAAAAGGCTACAATGCGCTGTCACCTCTGACGACTAAGATGTAATGCCCCACAGCCTGTGATTATACTGACTCTATGTATAATGCATGCACTGCTATTAGACGACGGAAATAGGTAAGAGAAAGGAGTCTGTCAAGGTTAAGAAATTGGCAAAGATAGGTGGTAGCATACCAGTTGTAAAAGGGGTCAAAACATTTATAAATATATTTATACATAAGTATAAGAAAATGTGTAACAAAGCTTATTATGATGTCTATGTATGCTTATCTTTCAAATAATTATTTGATTTGATTTTTTCTCTCTCCATGAGTACACTTTCATGCACTTTGCCATCTTTATTTTGTGTTCATGGGCTACAGTAACCACTTGTCATATGTCATAATAAATTGTACCTTATTTTAATAATATCAAAAAAGGGTATATTGTACCTTTGTCATGATTCCCATTTAGTTCAAATTTGGAATTCTCATATTGGAAATTCTCTTCCTCAACTTTAACAGATTCAAGGTTGAAAATGTTATCCTTACAATCATTTTCTTCTTCACACTCTACTGGCCAGATATCTATATGATAAACTGTTGTGAATTGAATCTTATCTCTCGCCTCATACAGTTTTGGTGTTGACTGAAACCAAATTATTTTTTTAAATAAGAGAAAAATCCAGTGTAGTGGTGGCGTAGGAGAATCCACACTACCACATACCATCCCGCAGATGTTGTAAGAAGGGACAGGAGGAAACTGAAACATGAGATGGGCAGCAGCAACTTCCTGACAACAAGTTTAAATAATAATGAAAACCAGACGTGAGGGTTCAGAATAAAATTAAAAAGAACGTAGATAAGTCATCCATCCCGACTATCGAGTCTCAACAATCATTTGTTTCAGACTCCTGAATGCTGTAAACTGACAAAGATTAATATTTGTTCACCGCATGATATCTTAATATATATAAATTACGTGTCACGTTGTTTGTCCCCCATGGACTCCTAAACTATTTAACCGATTTTAATTTTAATTTTAAACTAGTTACCTATACATAATATTTTATTTATATACAAAGAGTAATATATAACATAAATTATTTATGTAAGAATAAGTACTAAAGTAAGTAATTACTCACTGTAATTCGTCAAATATAGAACATTGCTTAAAGAAAATTAACTTTACAGTAAAAAAACATTGTCTCGTATGGCAAAGGGAAACAGCATAGAAGGTAGAAGGAAACAGCTAGTGACTATCATGGTGCCTGCCAAGTGATGATTAAGGCAAATACTTCATTATAATGGGAATGAACAATCAAGCAATGAACTTTTACTAATAAGAAGTGTAATACTGTGGACCGTGTAATAGCGGTGTAAGAATATCCACTACCCTATATATCTACCCACGGGACGGGTCGTAAGTGGCAACAGAGGGAAACAGAAACAGCAGTTGGGCAGCAGCATCTTCCTGATAACAACTCAGACTAATATAAACTGCAGTTGCCAACCTGCCAAGCGTGGCAAATTTGGCAAAATCTTTCATATGAAACAATATATGAAGGATTTTTACAGGTTTTAATGGATGGAATAAATAATACCATGGACCCTCCTGCAAGCAACTGCTGGAGAACTGCATTCGACTCAATAACCTGTTGTTGCAATCTCCTGCAACGAACGAGTCTCGCATGACAGGTGAAACAGACAATTATGGGCTCCTCATCCTCATCCCTCTGAAAATATGAAAGTTCGTCATAAATATGGGAAACTACTTAAATGTACAAGTTAGTAATAATATTTATTAGCTACCACAATTCTCTTCATCAATACCATTTTCCATAATATTGAAATGACTGGCTCTCAATGTCCTTCAGGCTGGGACACATACTGCTGCTTGTGGCAGATACAGATAAGAGGATGGTCACTGCCCAGCCGGGCTAGCATGAGCCGGAGAGAATATATCCCCAGAGAGAGGATATAATTTTTATCCCTTGCTTAGTTTTATCCACTCTGCGAGCATGGGCGAGAGACAAAAATTATATCCCCCGATTATATCCACTGACAAGAGATAAAATTATCTTATCTCTATAGTATATCCCAGTTTGACATAACGAGTGGACATATATCTCCCCGTTCGTAGCATGGGGCCAAGGGAAAGACAAAAAAATTATCCCTTTTTGACATTTGAAAGGGACAATTTTATCCTCTTTCGCGGACGTGGGTTTAAGTTTATCTTCAAACCATTTTAATACAAAAAGATGTCTCGAGCCTATTGCAACTACATTTTCGTGTCAGAAATTGAAAAACAAGAAACAGAATTATATCATCGATCGATACATGATCAGAATACTTAATCTATTGGAATTCTCCGACAGCGAATTTCTACGCTGGTTTCGGATGCTCAAATTTTTTGTATTTGTGTAAAGAACTCTATGAGGCTTTAAAGCCTATTAATTCTGTGGATGGACTACCAGTGCATATTGAAGTAAGCATCTATTACAACCACCTTGTCCAAAAAAGACTCAATAGCTCAATGCCATGATTTAATTACAAAGGTTGTGTCAACAATACCCAAGGCGAGTCCATGGTCAAGTCAAGTCAATAGAATCGGTCTATACTATATATTAGGTAAGTATTATAATGTTTTAAAATAAAGTTATCAAACTTAGTAAAGTTACAATTCAAAGGTTTTATATTTTTTTTAATTTCTTCAAAAGGTTACACCACCTCCAAAGGGTCTGTATTGTCCAGTTTCACAACTGGCTTAATTCTAAACACATATTTTTTAGTAAATGCTATCACAAGCGAAGTAATACCTGCGATTTGATACAAGCAATGTATATTTAACTTAAATATTATACAAAAGAAAATAAAGAAAGAATTAGAATAATAGAAAAAATAAAAACAAGGCAGAAATACGCTTAAAATAAATATAACAAATATTATAAATGACATATTGTTTAACAAAAATTATGAACAGTTTAGCAATATAATAAGCAAAAGGTAAAAGAAAATATAAGTTAATGTAAATCTACTTAATCTTAAAACTAGTTTATAGCTAGTATAGTTTATAGCTTTATACTATGGTATATTATCTATGCGCGGGGATAAGTTTATCTACTGTCGATATTATATCCACCATAGGCCCATACTCGTAGGGTGGATAAAGCTTTGACATAGGGATAAGACAATTTTATCCCTTGTCAGTGGATATAATCGGTGGATAAAATTTTTATCCCCTGCTCATGCTAGCCCGGCAGGCAGACTTCCAGGCAGAAACAAGTCCTACCACATAGTGAATCATCATCACTGCAACAACACACTCCTAGGCCACCTAAATCCATTGACTGCTTGTCTTACAAGATTGCCACTATCTAGTGGGAGGCTAGTCTACAATTTTGCTTACCAGAATGAGGCTACCGCTCCAGAATAATGTTTCCCCTTCTGATGTCAGTTCTGCAAGCCACATGTATACAATCCTCTAACTGATTTAAAAAATTGTGCGTGTCAAGTACATAGGAGTCCCCTTACTTTAACAGATATCATTTTAAAAGCAGTAGATTCACACTCTTGGGACCCTGACAGAGGTATTTACAAATTTGGGCTTTCGAAATTCAATCCAATAAGCCTACGTTAAAAATTTATCTTCAAACTACCTCACTATTAACATTACAAATACTTCTCTCATTTGCTGCAAGTAAACTGAAAATGCTTGCACTAGGAGTAATTTACAACAATAGTCAAATGGCATTTGAACTTACTACTTTATGGAGTTTGCGGTCCACACCTTTCACTATTGAGCCCTATCACTTGGTTTCAAATACATATGGGCAGCAGCATTTTGCACATAACAGGTCAGAATAATAAAAAAACTGCAGTTGCCAACCCACCTAGCAACTATGGCAAATAATAATAATAATACCAGAAATTATACGTAAAATATATTTAAAACATAATATATTCAACCTATTTTAGAATTACCTTCCAAATTATATTGAGTCAGGTGGTTCAAGGCAGATATTCAAAAGTTCCTATGGCATTGAAAACATCCTATATGAGGAACATGTGAAAACACTTAAGCTAACCACTCTGAAAGCCACGCCACCAGTATATATGGTCTCCCTTTGAATTAATTTGGTCACAACGGAGACTATTCATCAGTAAAGGACAGGATTATATTTCATATATGTGGAAGCAAGCAGATGTGCAATTTACTCCTTCTTCTGATTTCTCAGTCAATATGAGGTAATTTCTACATCTTAAAGCACATGTGCACTAACTTAACCTCTCAAACGGCAAGCATCTAAATTTAACTGCTTTGATTTTCTGTCAAAATTCAAGAGGTCAAATGTGACCGCACCCACCCACAGCACTTTAACCCATAAATACTTATGTTTAGAGACTACTTTTCTATGAAGAAGTTTGGCATTTTAAAATCAATATGAAATTTTCTATCCCCGTGTGGAATAATCAGTTACTTAGTTTATTGATATTTATTAATAATCTACGTTTTTCATTCATTTCATATGCCATTTTCGTGTACATGTTACTGTTTTGATTTTTGGATTTTTCTGGTGTTTTAGTATGGTGTTTTACTATAAAATTGTAATGAAAGTTTTTGTGTGACAACAATTTATCTTTTTACGTAAATAATTTCAAATAATATATAGAAATAATTGTGATTTTCACGCTGCCGACATCCTCTTGGGATATAGTTTTTTTTTGTTATCAACATACCATAAAATCTTTTTGTAATGAAGTAGAATCTGACTTTTGTTTAGACCACAGGAAAGAGAATTTAAGATTTCATAATACCAAATTGCTTCACAGAAAAGTAGTCTCTAAATATAAGTTTTAATGGTTTAAATTGCTGTGGGTGGATGCGGTCACATGCGACCACTTGGGATTCGCCGGACGCATGCGATTTTTATGGGGACTGAAGGGTTAATAATTCAATAGACGGGGACGGGTGGTTTTAATGTGATCCAGGGTTCAAGGCTAATTGTTGTTTTTCAGGTTCTGGTTGTATTTACATACATAATACATAAACACTCACGCCTGTCATCCAGAGGGGTAGGCAGAGACTACAGACTTCCATTTGGCACAATCTTGACCCACCTCTCTCGCCTCCTCCACATTCATGTGCCCACGCATACATGCTCGTCGGTTAAGGGTACTCTTAATTTAGCCCATTTTCAATATATCACCAATTTGGTCGATAAACTTTCGCCTAGGACGTACCTTTCAGACTCTTTCATACACTTCTGCAATATAAATTTGCTTTGTCACTCTTTCCTCACTCATTCTTACTACATTACCAAACCACCGAAGCATTCCTTTCTTAATCCTGGTCATAACATCAACTCATCATCATGGTTGTATTTGTCACTTTATTTAACGCTGCACCTTAGTCTAACCCTGATCTATCGCATTTTATATCAGGTAAGTTATACATGTATATTATTCCAGCGATGACAACCTTAATTTGCAATATTAGGAAGTATTATCAAAGTCAAACTTACAAAACTGTTCTTCAATGTTTTAAACAAATTTTGGAGACCAGTGTTCTTTAATGTAAACATGCGTACATTGACGCTTAAACAAATTCTACAAATTTCACTAAAGGCCATTCCTGTATCTTATACTAATTCTGTTTTCATTAATAAATTACAGACCAGACCAGATGGAGAAATATTTAACCGAAGTTTTTCAGAATATTACGTAATATCACTAACTAGACTAGATACACACGTCAGCACACGTAGGCGTAGCATAGATACAGAATTACAGATGCGACACAGACAGTGATTTTTAGTCAAGTTTCCCAACTACGCCTTTTGGCGCTGCAGTCGCCAATTTTGACAGATGAGTAATGACTACTCCAGTATATACACAGTAATCTATGGACTACTCTTTGACTCGTAGACAGAGAAACCTATAGACTAATGATCGGCGTGGCCTCGAGTGAGAAAGAACGATAACGATTTTTAGGTTATACAATAATCTTTATGACTTTTAAACACATTTAGATAAAAATTTTAATTGTTCTAAGAACTGAACTGAACAAGATTCACCAATCTTAAGCTCACAAAACACTTTTTTTCACTTAAACCAACTTGTAAACTCCTTAAATCGCTACGCTGTTAAAGTTGTTTAGCAAACTGTAGACTTTGCTAAACAAAAAAAACGGCACGGAGAAAGGGACAAACAATCACACCGCTCTATCTCATTTCTATGCAAGACGTATTCATAAATCTATCTTTTTCGTGTGCGAATGCGAAAGAAGGCGTCAATTTGTCTGTTCGCGACGGCCTAACAACGCTAAGAAACGAAGTTATAAAGAATATTGTTTTTTGTATTAATAATGAAATTACCGACAAAACTGAGTGAAAACGTGTATTAATATATTTATTTAGCATATTTATAACTCTTAGTATATTTGTATAGAATGTCGTTTTGATAACAAGTAATATAAACAACTTTTATTATATACCAAAAAATCGACCAATCACAGCGCGTCTTATCGTGGAAAAGTTTTTAATTAACTGCGTAATAGTTCATACTAAAATAAGGAAAATAATTTTCTGTTCTAAAAGAGTTATAAATATGACATTCAATTAGCATATGGCTTATAGATTAAAGAAGTATAGGGATATTTTTGTATAATTAAACGCATTTGGTAGATATAAAAAAATCAAAGAATTAATGTACCCAAATATTATGAAAATTTTGGACATTTCGTTTAATAACTTTTTACAATGTTAATATTTTGAGTAACATTTATGATATACTAATAAAGTACCAGACTACCGATTTAATGATGTATAGCATGTTAGTGTAGCAATTAGTTTTGTATAGAAAATATTGCAATTTATGCCATTTGTATAGTGAAAAGTTTATGCAATAAAGAGGCAAACGGAAAATGGCAAGCGGCTCACTGCAAAGTATTGCCCAAGTCTACCTTAGGGGCTCGGGACCCAGTACCCGTAGTAGTGTGAAGAACTACCAGTGACAGTGAAGTGAAGTGAGTGGTATCCGGTGGTAGCTGAAGTGACTAGTAGCAGTATATAGTGAATAGTGAAAGTGTTAGCTAGCCGAAAAAGGTCGTAACTGATATTCGCAGTTACACATAATGAAAGTGTTAGCTAGCCGAAAAAGGTCGTAACTGATATTCGCAGTTACACATAGTGAAAGTGTTAGCTAGCCGAAAAAGGTCGTAACTGATATTCGCAGTTACATATTATAGTGAAAGTGGTAACTGATATCCGCAGTTACACAAGTGATAAAATCAGCTAGTTTAGTTGATAATAGCTGCTAGTCAGTAGTGTTAGAAAACCAGCTACTACCAATAGATCTTTGATACCACCGTACAATTTAAAGAAATCTTTTGAAATATACAGTAACCAACCAATAGTGAACAACCGTAGTTTAACAACCGTGATCAATAGTTATAAAATTTCGCGACTAATCAATCAGTCGAACCGCTGGCCACTACCTTGCTATTTGTATTTGTTAATCGTGCATTTTGATTTGAACCACAGTCCACAATATTTCAGCGGCACCCACAAAGACGGCAGTGAAAGTACCCACCGGAACCTATAGGTGTAGGACGTGAGCGACTCGCGAAGTATCTTCGACAACATTTACTCCGGAGAGTTTCGCCCGTCCGGCACATTCGTTGGTCCTTCGAGCCGGATATATCCGTTTGTATTTCGGAACCGGGTACATACTCACCACCGTATTAAAACCGCAGAATTTTTCAGATTCAAGATGCCGATCACCCGTTCGCAAGGAAGGGAAGCCAAGGCGTGGACCGTCGGTCTGGAAGGAGGTTCGTCGGCCAGTAACGCCGCCGTCCACCACCAGATGCCATCACGCTCACCGTCAACGGTAGAAGGCGCTGAGGCGCCATGCTGCCCCCCCGAGGGGGGATACCCCTGCCCGCGCTGGCCAATATGGCCCGCACAACGAAGCAGAGGGAATACATAGAAGGCAACGATGACTTTAGCCGTGCATCATCGCCAACAGCCCGTGAAGACACCCACACCGAAGAGCCACCAAGGGGCCACACCGATTGCAGTAAGAAGTCAAAGAAGACTGTTCGGCCCAATAGAAGAATTTTGAAGGCTCGTGAAGAAGTATTGAAGATCAAACTAGAACTTGCGCAGATCTCTTTACAGATGGCTGAAGAAGAAGACGAATCAGACGACTATGATGAAGATGGTCACTCCAAAAGTGAGTACGTTCGATCTTGGCTCGAAAACTCTGTAGCCAAACAAAAGTCAAATCAAGGCGCAACCACCGGAGGGAAGGCCCCATTTAACAAAACCGTCACAAAGCCAACCCCGGACGTTGTCGACCTCAGTGAGCCCCAAAAGGAGCTCACGAACCAGGATTCCTATCCAGAAGACGTACAAAGGGATCCCATGCCACAGAAGCTCAGCCAGGAACCCATCGTTAATGAAGACAGGGGGCTCCTACCGACTGTATCAGAGCTCACATACCAGGATTCCTATCCGGAAGATGTACAAAAGGATCCCAAGCCAAATAAAGCTAGCCAGGAACCTGTCATAAGTGAAGACAGGGGGCTCCGTCCATTTATATCGGAGCTCACGTCCGCTATAGCCGCGCTCGCTGACAAATCAAAGTTAGAGAGTGCGCCACTATCGTCGCATACTTTCGCAGCGTCGAAAGCTATAATGACACTGCCAAGCTTTAGCGGAGCACATACCGAGTGGCTTTCATTCCGTGCCATTTACGAAACAACCCGAGGCTACTTCAATGACATTGAAAACACTGCTAGACTAAGACGAAGTCTACAAGGAAGAGCCTTGGAAACAGTCAGTTCAGAACTCATTGGGCATGCTAAGCCAGATGAGATTATGCGAGAACTGGAGCTACAATTTGGGCGTCCAGATTCAATCGCGCAAGCAGAAACCGAGAAGTTACGAGGATTAGCACGCTGTACAGAAGCGCCCAGAGACATCTGCACATTCGCGAGCAAAGTGAGGGGAAGCGTCGTCACTCTTAGAGCCCTAAAGCGAGATCATTACCTCGTCAACGCAGAGCTGCTACGACACCTCACCGACAAACTGCCAAACTCTATACGTGCCCAGTGGTATAGAATCTACACCGAAAAATATGACTCTAGACCAGACCTCGGCTGCTTCAGCGATTTTATTACCGAGCAAGCTCGCTTCTGCAGTGCATTTGCGCCTCCAGAAATTATAAACGAAGCACAAAGCAATCGTTCAGTACATAGAGCACACGCGGCTACTACTAAGCCATCTCCGAAATGCAGAGTGTGCGGAAAGGAGGGTCACTACGGATCCGAATGTAAAAAATTTAAGGAAGCAGATATCAATAAAAGATGGGAACTCGCAAGGCAAAATAATTTATGTTTCCGCTGTTTACGCTATCGAAATCAAACACACAAATGCAAAACAAATAAGTGTGCAATAAAAGGATGCACCGCGACACACAATCGACTACTCCATAATAATACAAAGGAGAAGACTGAGGTCAAACAAAAAGAACTTCAAGAAACCGTAGCTAACTCATTCGCTGTGTCAAAGCATCAAGCGTATTTAAAAATAATTCCAGTGCGAGTAATTGGACCGGCGGGAGCTGTAAACACACACGCCCTGCTGGATGATGGGTCAACAGTTTCACTAATGGATGAAGAGATCGCCAAACAAATTGGAGCTACAGGGCGGTTGGACCCGTTTAAGATCACCGCTATCGGGAACACTACCCTCGATTCACCGGAATCCCGAAGAATCAAAGTATCGCTGAAGAGTCTCCACAGAAAAAGGGTGCCATTCAGAGCACGCACGGTCGCAAGCCTAAACTTGGGGCCACAAACTATGCGTGCAGTAGACATAGCCAAGTGCAACCACTTGAAAGACCTAAAGGAGCAGCTAATATATGACTCCGGCAACCCAAGGATCCTAATAGGACAGGACAATTGGAGACTTCTGATAGCCACTCAAATCCGAAGAGGTCCGCCGCACCAGCCAATCGCCTCGCTCACAGAATTAGGATGGGTGCTACACGGGGCACACACTAAAGCCCCGTATCAGCGCGTCCACGCGGCCAATGAGCTGCACAAGAGCGAGGAAACTATAGATGACCAACTCCGCGAATATTTCGCGCTGGAATCTCTCATTATCAATCCGAGAAGACCAGACTCCGACCCAGAAAAGAAAGCTGAAGATATACTAAATAGCAGCACCCGTCAGTTACAAGACGGGCACATAGAAACAGCGCTTCTCTGGAAGGAAAAGGATATCGAGATGCCTGGTAATTATGAAACAGCAATAAAACGGCTCGTTTCCATTGAAAGAAAATTAGATCGAGACGAAGATCTAAAAAGGAAGTATGATGAACAAATGAATTCCCTTGTACAAAAAGGATACGCCGAGATAGCACCGAAAGCTAGCACACCGGGAAGAACATGGTACCTACCCCATTTCGACGTCCATAACCCAATGAAACCAGAGAAGTTTCGAATAGTACATGATGCCGCAGCCAAAACAAAGGGGGTGTCGTTGAACGACTTCCTGCTCACGGGTCCAGACCTACTGCAATCACAACCAGGGGTCATGATGCATTTTCGCCGCCATAAAATCGCTGTCTCCGCGGACATAGCCGAAATGTTCATGCAGGTTAAAGTTAGACCCGAAGACAGAGATGCCTTAAGATATCTCTGGAGAGGGGATCGACGTAATGAAGCTCCACAGGAATATAGAATGACGTCGATCATTTTCGGTGCAGCCAGTTCACCCTGCACAGCCATATTCGCGAAGAACTGGAACGCTAAAAAACACAAAGACAAGTATCCAGAAGCCGTAGAAGCTATCATTCAAAACCACTATATGGATGACTATCTCGACAGTTTCCAGTCTCTGGAAGAGGCAATGCGAATATCGAAGGAAGTACGCGACATACACAAAAACGCGCACTTCAACTTAAGAAAATGGGTTTCCAACGCACCAGAAGTTGTAAAAGAATTAGAACCTGACCATGAAGCATCTGAGTCAGTCGATCTGGGAAACAAAGGAACCGAGGAAAAGATACTCGGATTAATCTGGAAACCAGGTACCGATCAGCTGAGCTTCAACCTAAAGCTCGCTCGACTTCCAATCAATTTGCTGCATAAAACACCGACCAAGAGGGAATCACTTAAAATAGTAATGTCGCTGTATGACCCGCTCGGCCTCGCCTCCCCGGTTACAATTCGAGCAAAACAAATACTGCAGGAAGCATGGAGACGAGGAACAGAACCAGGAGTTGGACGAAGACCTGACTAAACAATGGTTCACATGGATCCAACATCTGGAACAGCTCAAATCAGTAAGCATCCCAAGATGCTACCCGGGATTCAGCGACGCACGTTCACTCCAAGTCCACGTGTTCACCGATGCCAGTGAGAGCGCCTACGCAACGGCAGTCTACTGGAGATCAACCACACCCGATGGGACAGTACATGTGAGCCTCATCATGGCTAAGGCGAAGGTAGCTCCGCTGAAAGTAACGTCCATACCTCGCCTCGAGTTACAAGCCGCCGTGATGGGAAGCCGCGTAGCTGCCGCCGTCATTCAGGCACATTGCGTGACGCCCGAAGCCGTAACATATTGGACTGACAGCAAAACTGTCCTCACGTGGATAAAAAAGGGCTCCAGGAGTTACAAACCTTTCGTTGCCCACCGAATAGCAGCAATCGAGGAACATAGTAAAGTAGAGGACTGGCGCTGGGTACCTACCAAATTGAATATAGCTGACATTGCCACGAGGGACGTACCACCGAACTTCGACTCCAATCACGAGTGGTACAACGGCCCATCGTTTCTGTATAAAGAACCCTCAGCATGGCCAACCGAAAGACCCACGTCATCCGAACCTACAGGTGAGGAAAGATCCCTCACCATTAAGGAATCGTATCAAGCTCCCATACTCCGAGAAGCTGTTCCCGATCCAGCAAGGTTTTCGAAATGGGAACGCTTATTGCGAGCTACGGCTAGAGTGCTACAATTTATAACACTCTGCCGCAAAACCACAGATAGAACGTTCTATAAAAGAACCAAAAAGGACAAAGAGGAAGATCCCGACTGGAGGAAATCGAAAAATAATCCGCGACAAATCGCGCAGCCTCCCAGTCAAATGAAAAATACAGATGTCAAAAGGTACATCACACTAGAGGCCGAATTCATCAGAAAGGCCGAAAAGCTCCTGATACGTGCCATACAAGAGGGCTCCTTCTCACAAGAGATGACCGATCTCCGTAATAATAAAAAGGTCGCTCATGATAGCCGCCTACGACCGCTCCAAATAGAATTAAAAGACGGGATCATCGCGCTACGAAGTCGCATAGCCGCGGTGAAGGGAGTCACAGAAGACATGAAGGGTCCAGCTATATTGGATGGTGATCATTACATCACGCAATTATACATTGACTGGACGCATCGTAGCCTGCATCATTGCGGAACCGAACCTACAATCAACGAGGTTCGACAGCACTACTGGGTGATCCGACTTCGACCCACCACGAAAAAGATAGTGAGCCAATGCATACAGTGTCGCATCAGAAAAGCACAACCATCAGTGCCAGCGACCGGTGACCATCCCAGTACACGTCTCGCTCATCACCAGAGACCGTTCACCTTCACCGGTCTGGACTATTTTGGGCCACTTTCAGTCACGGTGGGACGTCAACATCAGAAGAGATACGTAGCTCTCTTCACCTGCCTCACATCCAGAGCTGTCCACTTAGAAGTTGTCGCAAATCTTAGCGCTGACTCCGCAATACTGGCATTAAGAAGATTCGCAGCTCGCCGAGGGTGCCCCACCGAGATTTACTCCGACAATGGCACCAACATGCACGGCGCAGACAAGGAACTTCGGGAGGCTTTTCGAGAAGAAGCCAGTCGACGAGGCATAGTGTGGCGTTTTATAACCCCCTCCGCGCCTTTCATGGGAGGAGTGTGGGAACGTCTCATACGGTGCGTGAAGACGGCACTATACACCGTCCTTCATGAGAGACATCCGCATGAGGAAGTATTAGCCACGCTGCTCTGCGAGGTGGAGTATACAGTAAATAGCAGACCATTGACTCATATCTCTGTAGACAGCGACGATGACGAATCCATCACTCCAAATCACTTCCTTTTAGGAGGATCTGCGAGATTGCCGACACCTGGAGTATTTGATGAAAAGGATATGAATAGCAAAAGACACTGGCGACGCTCCCAGATACTCGCTGACATGTTCTGGCAGCGTTGGGTCCGAGAGTATTTACCGGAACTTCAAAACCGGCGGGAGGTCCATGGGCGAGGTCCCAATCTCCAGGTGGGCGATCCAGTCCTCATAGCTGACGGCCAGTTACCTCGTAACACCTGGCCACGAGGGAGGGTGGAAGCTGTTTACCCCGGTGCGGACGGACAGATCCGCACTGTGGAGGTACGCACAGCAAACGGCCTAATCAAGAGACCAACCAGGAAACTCGTGCCGCTGCCGAAGTAGAAGCAACGTCGCTCACCGAAATGGATGCAGCGCCGCTGTGAGAAAATCGTCGCGACGCTGCACGGCGGGAGAGATGTTCGCGACGGCCTAACAACGCTAAGAAACGAAGTTATAAAGAATATTGTTTTTTGTATTAATAATGAAATTACCGACAAAACTGAGTGAAAACGTGTATTAATATATTTATTTAGCATATTTATAACTCTTAGTATATTTGTATGGAATGTCGTTTTGATAACAAGTAATATAAACAACTTTTATTATATACCAAAAAATCGACCAATCACAGCGCGTCTTATCGTGGAAAAGTTTTTAATTAACTGCGTAATAGTTCATACTAAAATAAGGAAAATAATTTTCTGTTCTAAAAGAGTTATAAATATGACATTCAATTAGCATATGGCTTATAGATTAAAGAAGTATAGGGATATTTTTGTATAATTAAACGCATTTGGTAGATATAAAAAAATCAAAGAATTAATGTACCCAAATATTATGAAAATTTTGGACATTTCGTTTAATAACTTTTTACAATGTTAATATTTTGAGTAACATTTATGATATACTAATAAAGTACCAGACTACCGATTTAATGATGTATAGCATGTTAGTGTAGCAATTAGTTTTGTATAGAAAATATTGCAATTTATGCCATTTGTATAGTGAAAAGTTTATGCAATAAAGAGGCAAACGGAAAATGGCAAGCGGCTCACTGCAAAGTATTGCCCAAGTCTACCTTAGGGGCTCGGGACCCAGTACCCGTAGTAGTGTGAAGAACTACCAGTGACAGTGAAGTGAAGTGAGTGGTATCCGGTGGTAGCTGAAGTGACTAGTAGCAGTATATAGTGAATAGTGAAGGTGTTAGCTAGCCGAAAAAGGTCGTAACTGATATTCGCAGTTACACATAGTGAAAGTGTTAGCTAGCCGAAAAAGGTCGTAACTGATATTCGCAGTTACACATAGTGAAAGTGTTAGCTAGCCGAAAAAGGTCGTAACTGATATTCGCAGTTACATATTATAGTGAAAGTGGTAACTGATATCCGCAGTTACACAAGTGATAAAATCAGCTAGTTTAGTTGATAATAGCTGCTAGTCAGTAGTGTTAGAAAACCAGCTACTACCAATAGATCTTTGATACCACCGTACAATTTAAAGAAATCTTTTGAAATATACAGTAACCAACCAATAGTGAACAACCGTAGTTTAACAACCGTGATCAATAGTTATAAAATTTCGCGACTAATCAATCAGTCGAACCGCTGGCCACTACCTTGCTATTTGTATTTGTTAATCGTGCATTTTGATTTGAACCACAGTCCACAATATTTCAGCGGCACCCACAAAGACGGCAGTGAAAGTACCCACCGGAACCTATAGGTGTAGGACGTGAGCGACTCGCGAAGTATCTTCGACAACATTTACTCCGGAGAGTTTCGCCCGTCCGGCACATTGTCTATAGGTTTCTCTGTCTACGCTTTGACTAGAGTTTTTCTCTAGTCAAAGTGACTACTATACAATTTAGATAGCTATGTATAGCTTAGGGATTGCAAGCACACATCCTTCAAATTATCGATATCGATGTTTAGTGGTGTTTTTATTTTCTCGATATCGACATAAGTGCTTTATACAGGAATAATATTACTTAATGAAACAATTATAATACATCTACCTTATTTATTTTTTATTAAACCACACCAACATCATATACATACACATGTAATCTTAGGATTAAATTAAAGGCACATTAAGTTATATAAACAAATTAGAAAATTGTACATAATATTTTACATGAATAAGTACAACTTGACGAGAAACAGAGCAATATTTATAATTCATTAAATAAAGCAAATTAAACCACAGGAATCATATTTAAGTGCTTAATATTTTACTTTTCAAGTTATTTTTTATCAGAAGCAATGCTATTTATTTTTTATCAGGGGTAAAAACCTGGCCCTTCTTTTACAAAAATTAAAAAAACATCTTCTCTTCTTTAATTTCATTTTCTACACCACGTAACCTGCAAAGAAATAAATAAAAATAAAGTCAAATATTCGTATTTTATGACTTAATGATAATCATAAATTATATATTATTTATATTAAGGTAACAAAGGGTGGCTTCATGGCAGTTGGCATTTTTTATTGGTCAACCCATGGTGTGATGAAAATAAAGTGGTAGATACAGTAAATAAGAAACAAAAAACATATAAAGATTAACATTGTATACATCCATTATCAGGAGCTTTCTCAATGTCTTCAGGCACGGAGTTCCAAATAAGTGTAACCTCAATACTAAAGGAGTTGTTGATAAAACCATTGAAGTGTAGTGGAACTGTAATCTTTAGATTAGATGAAGAACAAAGAACTCTTATCGTGATTTGAGGATAGATATGCTGAATATAGATATAATAGATAGTTGAAACTTACCTAATAATGACTAAGAATAAACTGAATTTATCATACCTTTTAGCCAATGTGTACATTTTGTATCTTCTGTCAACATTTGTCTCACCACATCAGCATTGGATTTCTATTCCTGAAAACCAACAATATTTGTGAATTTTGTTCTTATACATAAACCCAAAATTAAGGAATAAATATATAATGTATACTTCTGTATTGTATGTATTAACGCTGTACGGCTACTGTTAACGACAGTTTAGTATAATCGTAATTAAAAAGTAATCTATATTATCATATATCTAAGTTATTTGGCAATTGTACGTGGTAGAGCCATGCTGCAGGTATATTACTGGTATAGTTGTAGCACGAATGGGTCGTCTCGACTGGGGAGGGACCACACTCTTAGAGAATACCAGCATAAAATAGCAGCTTAACACCACTGTGTTTCGTATGGTGAGTGTAGTGAACCGGAGACCCCTTTTTACTGGAAACGAGGCATTCCATCTTAGTCCTCACGGGTTAAACGCATCTGCATTTTGATTCGTAATCGAAGATAGATGTAGAGGTCTATGAGCCACAGCAACCACTTACCATCAGGTGGACTGTGTGCTCGTTTGTCACCCTTATCCTATAAAAAATCCCTAATATTCACTTCACTTAGTTGTTGTTGTTTTAACTTTCATTAATCGTTTCACCATTTCATTTCATTATTAACCACAGCTTTTTTGGTGATTTTTTACTGATCCTGCATTTATATATTTAAGTAATTATAGTGAAAAATACTCTACTCTACAATTACTCAGTTCCTACATTGACAAATCTTGCGAGATTTTCAGCTATGAATTGTCTATATATATGCTTACAAATGGTCGTACTTTTATCTTGTTAATACTTGGGCCCAAGAATGTATAGAGACGTCTCCTTCTCCTTTAAGTACCATGGTTGAAAGTAATAAACTGACTCACCTGTTGCAGTCAGAGGCACACCATAAGTTATTTCACTGTCAGTAAGAAAGGACGGGTAAGAGTATCGAAGTCTTCTGCCTTCATTGCCGAACTGAAATATATCAAAATGCTTTTCACAGACACGTTTGTTAAGTAACTGTTCTTTGGAAAGTACAATGAGCTGAGGATTTGTCGGCACTATGAAAGACATCCACAAGTTTCTTAAATTATCGTTCCTAGGGAATCTGAAAAGCCGGTGCGTTTCACGTGTTGTATTGCAACCACCAACACAACACTTTTCGTATACCATGATGATGGTATATGCAATATTTACACGAGCAGCACAAAAACAGAATATTTTAATAATTGAGGAAAATTTGGATAAATAATGGCGGCAATCAATATCGATAGTTCTTCTTCTTCTTTTCTTTTTTATGGCGGTTTTTGATTATTCGCCAATGTCAGCGTGGAAGTGTTTATTGAGTACAAGCTCAGTAGTTACAAATACTATACCCATGAACTAAAGAAGATTGTGATAATGCTCCGGCAGTTCCACTGAAGTATTGGAGGGAAGGTTATTTGTTAATGAGATGAGCTCAGTAAGTTTTTGGCGGAGGGCAAGTGGGAGATCCATTTTTTTTTTTTTTTTATAGAAGAGGGGGCAAACGAGCATGCGGCTCACCTGATTTTTTTAAGTGACTACCGCCGCCCATGATCAACCGCAACACCAGGAGAATTGCGGGTGCGTTGCCGGCCCTTTAGAAAGGAGTAAGCTCTTTTCTTGAAGGTCCCCAGGTCGTATCGGTCCGGAAAAATCGCCGGTGGTAAACTATTCCACAGAGAGGTTGTACGTGGAAGAAAACTCCTTGTGAAACGTACAGTGGTGGACCGCCAAGCATCCAGATGGTGTGGATGGTATCGAGACGTTTGCCGTGTAGTGCGTTCACGAAATTTGGCGGCTGGGATTAATCCGAACAATTCCTCAGAGCACTCCCCGTGATAGATGCGATAAAATACGCAAAGAGATGCAACATCTCTTCGCAGCGCCAGTGAATCGAGCCGATCGGAAAGCACTCGGTCGTCGACGATTCGAGCCGCTCTGCGCTGGATGCGGTCAAGTGGAAGGAGCTGGTACTGGGGAGCCCCAGCCCAGAGATGGGAACAGTATTCCATGTGCGGCCGAACCTGCGCCTTGTAAAGTTGCAGGCGGTGTGCCGGCATGAAATACTGTCCCGCTCTGCTGAGCACGCCAAGCTTTTTAGAGGCCAATTTGGCCTTCCCTTCCAAGTGACCACGAAACTGCACGTCACTCGATATGTCGACGCCGAGGATTCCGATACTGGCTGAGGCAACAAGGGGAGTGCCTTGAAACTGAGGGGATACGACAAAGGGGTTCTTTTTAGCGGTTAACGCGCAAACTTGTGTCTTCTGGGGGTTAAACTGGACTAGATTTAGTCGTCCCCAATCCGAGACTCTGTTCAGCAAAGACTCGACTTCAGACACAAGTTTGTCCCGGCACTCGGAGACGTTTTCCCGAGAAATATTGGCTCGGCCGGTGTAAAGAGCATCACCAGTGCTGTCATCCGCATAGCAATGAATGTTATGGGTATGCAACATATCATTGATATGCAGAAGAAACAGCGTTGGCGATAGCACGCAGCCCTGTGGAACACCATCATTAATAGGCTTGCAATCGGAGCTTGCACCGTCTACAACGACCTTGATGCTCCGATCTGCAAGAAAGCTGGTGATCCAATCGCACAATTTCTCGGGAAGCCCATAGGAAGGGAGCTTCGAAAAAAGCGCTTTGTGCCAAACCCGATCGAAGGCCTTCGCAATGTCCAAACTAACGGCCAATGCCTCCCCCTTGAACTCTACTGCCTCCGCCCATCTGTGAGTGAGGTAGACCAGAAGATCACCAGCTGACCGACCACGGCGAAAACCGTATTGGCGGTCACTAATCAGCTGGTGATCTTCAAGGTATTCATGAGCTGGCAGTTTACAATGGACTCCATTGTTTTGGAGAACAAGGAGGTGATGGCGATTGGCCGGTAGTTGGACGGGTCTGAGCGGTCGCCTTTTTTAGGGATCGGGTGGACGAAAGCCGTCTTCCATGATGTTGGGACTACGCCTAGGGAGTAGGAGTACCGGAAAAGACGCGTTAAAACCGGTGCCAACTCTGGAGCACACGTCCTCAGCACAATTGGGGGGATTCCGTCAGGCCCACTCGACTTGTGGATGTCCAGGGAGAGGAGTGCTTTGCGAACCGAGCGCTGTGTGAACTGCACTTCCGGCATGGAGCACTCACACCGCGGGATGGTCGGCGGCGTACTCCCCCCGTCATCGAGAGTCGAGTTAGACGCAAAGAAAGAGCCTAGAAGATCGGCTTTCTCCTTTGCAGTATGGGCCAGTGAGTCGTCCTCCCTGTGCAGAGATGGAAGAGATGGCTGACAGAAATTCCCCTGGACAGCCTTGGCGAGAGACCAGAATGCACGGGTTCCAGAAGGAAGGCGAACTAGTTTCTCGCCAATTCTGCCTATGTGCTCTGACTTTGCCTTGGCAATGACTCTTTTGAAGGACCTAGAGGCGGAATCATACTTCTTTTTTAGAGCGCTGGTGTTTACATCCCGGGACGCTGATGCATCAACCCAGGCTTGGTAGCACTCCTGCTTATAGCATGATGCTATTTTACAGGAGCGACCAAACCATGGCTGAGATTTGCCTCCAATGGACACCACAGAGGAAGGAATAAAAAGTTCCATACCCTGAAGTACCACATCAGTAACAGAATCCGCAACAACGTTGGGATCATCCGGCGAGAAGCAAACCCGCCCCCAAGGGTAGGATGCAAAGAAAGACCGCATCCCATCCCAATCGGCTGACCTATAGTGCCAAACACGGCGGCAGCCTGCAGAATGCAACCGCGATTTCAGCGTGAGTGGCACAACACTCCGGACCAGACAATGGTCCGAGGAGCCTAAAGGGGCGTCGACGGAAATCTGATATCCGTCCGGGTGAGAGGTCAGCAGAAGGTCCAACAGGGAAGGTGCATGATCCTCCACATCTGGAATCCGCGTAGGCGAAGTAACCAGTTGTGTCAGACCATATGCCAAGGCAAAATCATGAACAGATCTCCCCGCATGATCGGTTAAACGTGAACCAAGCCATTCGGCGTGATGGGCGTTAAAGTCGCCGAGGATCACGATCTCTGCGGAGGGGATCTGCTGTAGCAACGAATCTGCAGCCATTTGGACTTGGTCGAAGAGTCGGTCCGTTTCGGCATTACCGCTATGGGACCTATAGAGGCACCCGTAGACGCGTGGATGGTCGTCGCTGTCTACGCGTAGCCAAAGGATGGACAGGTCCGAACCTTCAAGTCTGCCGAGGCGTCGAGAACAGATGTCCTCTCTGACGTAAACGCAAACTCCAGCCCGAGGCACAAAGGAGTGTTCCAGTTTGTACCCCGGGTAGGAGAGATACGAGACATCAGCCGGAGAGGACACCTGCGTCTCGGTCAGAAAGAGCAGAGCCGGCCTCGCCGTCTCGAGATGGTAGTGGACGGCGTTTAGGTTAGAGTGAAGTCCCCTGATATTGCAGAAATTCACGGACAGCGTGGCAGGGGTCGCCTTGGTCTTGTTGCTCCGTTTGCCCCGAGCAGTTGTAGTCTTGAGCGGAATTTTGCCCCCCCCCCCCCAGAATACGCGGGGCAGCCTGAGCACCCACGCTCAGAAGTGGAGAAACATGGTCGTGGATGCTCAGCGAGGGATTCTCCAGGGGTGCTGGTACCCTCCTGGGGTAGTCTATTATTATTTAATTCCGGTACCATGTTGATGGGGGGGGGGATTTGGGCCTCCGGCCACCTGCACTCACCAGACGAAACGCGGAAGCAGAGCTTCCACTTCACGCCGGTATTCTGTGAGGTCGTGGTACCACCCCGGCTTGAGCCGGCCCATACGTGCAACAGCGAAGCTGCCGCGTGGCTCTACCACTGTTAAAATCCATATCGCTGAAACGGGATATATATATATATATATATATATATATATATATATATATATATATATATATATATATATATATATATATATATATATATATAATGTTATCTTATGAAACAACTAAAATATTTCAAAAATGCCTTTTTAAAGCAAATTTTGAAATTATTTCACAGTTGATTAAATGGACAAGTAACGAGTATGATGACCAGTTTTTATTTTGAGCACTGCAGTTATCGAGCCATATATTCACATTAGTATCGTCTCGGTTACATAAAAGAAAATGGTAGAAGGCCGTCATGGTGTCCTCTTGTTTTCTCCCTGCAATACCATCATGCCATATGACTGTTAATGACTTTGAAGAGGAACTGATTTTGCCTAGTAGTGCAAATGTCTGATTGAATGCCGTAAGGCTTCTGCAAAAAATTGCAGCTTTAAATCTGGGCAACATAATTTCTCTTTCTAGGTCTGCGCTGTAATATATTTGGAAATCATTTTGGGGTAATTTTTTGTGTTCATTGTAAAGCTCCTGCTTTTTTATATTTTTGAAGATGCTATGCCCACTCCACACATACAGTACAGTCTAAGTCAATCTGGTTACCGGCATCATGTGATATTTCTTTTTTATGCAAAGTATAGGCTTCACACATTTCACACTCTTCATTACCCAAACGAGTAAAAGAAATATTTTTTTTGCGTTTTTTTTATAGGATAGAGTAACAAACGAGCACACAGTCCACCTGACGGTAAGTGGTTGCTGGCACATAGACGTCTACATCTATCCTCGATTACAAATCAAAATGCAGATGCGTTGTCACCCGTGAGGACTAAGATGGAATGCCTCGTTTCCAGTAAAAAGGGCCTCCGGTCCTCTACACTCACCATACGAAATACAGCAGCATTAAGCTACTATTTCACGCTGGTATTCTGTGAGAGCGTGGTCCTTCCCCGGTCGAGCCGACCCATTCGTGCTACAACTATACTCCTAATATAACTGCAGCATGGCTCTACCACGTATAAATAAAAAATAAACGTGTTGCCTACATAGTAAATACGAAACGATCTTATCTGGATATTTCTTACGGAAATGTCTATGCATGTTAGTTATAAATGATATTACTAATATCATTTGAAAAATATCGTCGCAGTGAGCATGTTCACGCCTGTAGTGGGGTTCTGATGGGTGAAACGATTCAACGTGCTGAGTCAACAAATTATGATCATAAGCAAGTGTTTTCTGGTGCTTTCCTCCTTTATCAGTAATTTGGGGAACTATATGAGAGCTATGCAAGATCCTGTCGTTTGTTTTAACATAACCTAAGGTAGTCAAAAAAAGGGTTTGCATACCTCAACTCTGATGTCGTCTAGTTGTTTATATGTAAATATCCTTTTTGGTTTCCTTTTCGGGTCACTGGTCGTTTTTCTCTTTATAACTGCTACTGAAGTGTGCGCATTCAAGAATAAATGCTTTTCTCGCCAGGACAAGTCCCAGTACATTTTATTGATTGCTTCTCGCCCGTATTGACTAAATATAGAAGTACATTTTTTTAGGTAGGTTGCGTTCCACCCCGTTTTAACATTATATTCTAACTTTTTTTTTGGCATCTATTTTGTGCTGAAATAAGGGAGTGTCATATTTTTTACGTTTTTGTTTTGGTTGTGAAGGTTCCAAAGTGACTGCAACAGATTCATTGACTTGATACAATGTTAGATACGCACCAACATCAGTGGTGTTCCCACGATTGCAAGGAAGTAGCGACGCCACAATATATTTATCAGCATAAGTAAAATTTATTGAACTTCTGCGTTTATTCTGCAATTTTTTTCTTTCATGAATAAAAGTAACAGTGTCAAGAACGTCTGAAGTTAAGCTCTTCGTGACCACACACTTGACCCCAGCTGGTGTAAATATGGATTGTGAATCCTTTTTTAGAACTTTTGTTTGTAACACTTGGGACTTTTGGCTTCTCGTTTTAACTGATTCAAAATCGTCACTTGAATCACTACTTGAATCAGATGGGAGATAGTCTTTATTACGCACAGAGTCGTCGGAATCAAAACCACATTGCAATGCGTACGTTGATGAACTAATATCATTTTGTTCAGTTACATTAAATGAGAGTTCTTCTAACGGTATCACTTCGTTGCAGGTTAAATCGATTTACACCTGATCAGAATTTGGTAAAGCGTCATGGCTCTGAGCGGGATAAGTTTTAAAATCTTTATTCAAATTATTCAGGATCGATGAAAGCACATGTGAATTATAAGTATTTTACGTATCACAAAACTTTTCAAAAACATTGGACGTCATCGAATAGGGCCTATTATAGTATAATGTATCAAAATGCAGTAGCTTGCGATAAGGGCTTTTATTTCTTCTGCTAAAGTTCTCAAGGTGGTGTCTGTACTATCTTTCTTCTTAATCATGTCTAAAATGTTTTTGGATCTTTGTGAAATAGCAGTGCGCCTGTAACAATTAAAATGTAGGTTTACATTATCCTCTACACTGGTCTCTACAGTATCTTCAACTAATAGTATTTATAAATCAAAATAATTGGTTGATAAGGTCGACGAAATGTAACCATTTTATCTTTTTATTTTAATAGAAAACATTTAGTTATTTGCGAAACTATTTTGAACAGTTATAGTATTAACACTTATCCAGTAAAATGTGCTAGTTACAGAAAACATTTATGTAGATTAATAGTGTAATTTATTTTATATCATTAGGGTTCCGTAGTCAACTAGGAACCCTTATAGTTTCGCCATGTCTGTCTGTCCGTCTGTCCGTCCTCGCTTAATCTCTGTGACCGTTAGCACTAGAAAGCTCAAATTTGGTACCAATATGTGTATCAATCACGCCGACAAAGTGGTAAAATAAAAATTGGAAAAAAATGTTTCATTAGGGTAGCCCCCCTATATGTAAAGTGGGAAGTGATTTTTTTTTAATTTCAACCCTAACGTGTGATATATTTTTGGAAAGGTATTTAAAAATGAATAGGGGTTTACTAAAATCATTTTTTGATAATGTCAATAATTTCGGAAATAAACGCTCCAAAAGTAAAAAACAATGTGTCCCCCCCCCTCTAACTTTTGAACCATAGGTTTAGAAAATATGAAAAAAACCTGAACAGTAGAACTTTATAAGGACTTTCTAGGAAAATTATTTTGAACTTGGATGGAAAAAGTTTTCGTACAAAAAAGACAAAAAGTTGTACAAAATAATTCAAGTTTGTAGTATAATCGTATATGCAAGCATTTTTTTAACTTCGTTTACATATTTTATTATCCTGAACGTATCTTTTTTCAAACAAAAAAAGAATTGTTAAAATCGGTTCTCGCAAACCAAAATTACCACCGAAAACTTCTGGCACATCTATGTATTAATTAGTAACCCAATTCCCCGAGAGATGGCGCTGTAGGTACTTATTACATTGGGTCGGGTGTTATCGAATTGTTCGGTTGGTCTCTCCTTGGCATCGCCTGCCGCGGAGCGTGCAATATTGCACGCTCCATGTTCGCGCACGTACCCACTACCGGGAGCAGTTGCAGGAGCGCGGAGCGCTGCTGGAGCGCGAACGTAATGGATACCCACCTTTAAACTCATAAGTGGGAACACTTATTGTGACGGACGGGATACTACGGAACCCTACACTGAGCGTGGCCCGACACGCTCTTGGCCGGTTTTTATTTAAATTAATACTTTTAATACATCACAGATTCAAAATGATGCAGAAAAAAAGTTGTTTGCGTGACGAGACCGAAACTTTTTGGACCGACATACAATTAATGTTTATCCTATCTGTATTGTTTACTAAACCGGCAAAAATAATAATCGTAATTAAATAATGTTTTACCTTGAGTAGTTGTCAGCCATCGTAACAATTGGCGGGAATGCGGTGCGTAACACGTCCTTCCCGTTAAACTTTAGTGAACTGCTTCATCAATCGAGAGAGAGAGAGAGCTCGGGAGACCGCGGATCAAGAGCAAGCGATTCACTGTACATAACCGCGTTTTAGTGTAGTATGAGGGATACCTGCATTTATGTGATCGACGTGATAAGCAAAATATTTATATTTCATATTGATAATGCCGTTATTGGTGTATTTACTACAAAATCTCTTAATAAAAACACATCTAAGTACTACGCATAAACGCCGCTAAGTGATATTAGCGACATTTTTGTCTAGTATTTTCATTTAACGGCTTTTTAGCGTTTGATTTAGAACACTGTAATTCGAAACAAAGTAGAACTATAAAACCGTTAAAGTACTTTAACCCCAAAATAGACTAGAAAATTCTATTAACGGCAATTTAGTTATGCAACTGACGGAAAACACTCTGGGAAAAAGGTAAATTATCAGCCCTTAGTCACTTTTTAGTTTAATAATGTTGCTTACCTGCGTTTTAGCGTAGTAAACATATCAAAGAAGGCAACTTAACGGTGTTTTTCTTTTTTCTATTAATTTATAATTTTAAATTTATAATAACATTAATAAATTTACAATATAGTCAATATTTTTTTGTTTGTGTTCTCTCCCATTGCACAAATGGGAGAACAATTCAAAATCTACTATAGCGAATAAAACTGTTTTTATAAATTCTTTAGAGAATCTCTTATCAATATTTTTTTTGATAATTTCATAGATTATATGTTTCAGATCCGTCAATAACTGATTTAAATCACTGCTGGGATAGCAAAGCCAACGACGACCAGCATACTCTCGGAATTTAATAAATTCGCTCTCACATTCTGGGGTACTAGTAAGTTTACTTGAGCATTTATTGCACCCCTTAAAAATTTTACTCATTAATTTAAAAAAAATAACCATTTACATATTCAAGGGGTGCAATAATAGTTGGATCTCATTTTAATCCCTCCATGGAGAGCAATTTCATATTTATGTATTCCGAGAAGTCATAGGTTTCGGTCATCATAGCTTCGCTATTTTCTGTGATTAATAATAAGTTTACTGCAACACAGAAGTCCCCTTTACAATTTTTCCCCGAATGTGGCCTTTTCTTTATAGAAGAGGGGCAAACGAGCATGCGGCTCACCTAATCTTAAGTGACTACCGCCACCCATGATCAATCGCAACACCAGGGGAATCGCAGGTGCGTTGCCGGCCTTTTAGAAAGGAATAAGCTCTGTTCTTGAAGGTCCCCAGGTCGTATCGGTCCGAAAAAATCGCCGGTGGTAAACTATTCCACAGAGAGGTCGTACGCGGAAGAAAACTCCTTGTGAAACGTACAGTGGTGGGCCGCCAAGCATCCAGATGGTGTGGATGGTATCGGGACGTTTGCCGCGTAGTGCGTTCACGAAATTTGGCGGCTGGGATTAATCCGAACAATTCCTCAGAGCACTCTCCATGGTATATGCGAAAGAAAATGCAAAGGGATGCAACATCTCTTCGCAATGCCAGTGAATCGAGCCGATACGAAAGTACTCGGTCGTCCAAGATTCGAGCCGCTCTGCCCCGGATGCGGTCAAGTGGAAGGAGCTGGTACTGGGGAGCCCCAGCCCAGAGATGGGAACAGTATTCCATGTGCGCCTTGTAAAGTTGCAGGCGGTGTGCCGGCATGAAATACTGTCCCGCTCTGCTGAGCACGCCAAGCTTTTTAGAGGCCAATTCGGCCTTCCCTTGCAAGTGACCACGAAACTGCACGTCACTCGATATGTCGACGCCGAGGATTCCGATACTGGCTGAGGCAACAAGGGGAGTGCCTTGAAACCGAGGGGATACGACAAAGGGGTTCTTTTTAGCGGTTAACGCGCAAACTTGTGTCTTCTGGGGGTTAAACTGGACTAGATTTAGTCGCCCCCAATCCGAGACTCTGTTCAGCAAAGACTCGACTTCAGACACAAGTTTATTCCGGCACTCGGAGACGTTTTCCCGAGAAATATTGGTTCGACCGGTGTAAAGAGCATCATCAGTGCTGTCATCTGCATAGCATTGAATGTTACGGGTTTGCAACATATTATTGATATGCAGAAGAAACAGCGTTGGCGATAGCACGCAGCCCTGTGGAACGCCAGCATTAATAGGCTTGCAATCGGAGCTTGCACCGTCAACAACGACCTTGATACTCCGATCTGTAAGAAAACTGGTGATCCAATCGCACAATTTCTCGGGAAGCCCAAAGGAAGGGAGCTTCGAAAGAAGCGCTTTGTGCCAAACCCGATCGAAGGCCTTCGCAATGTCCAAACTAACGGCCAATGCCTCCCCCTTGGACTCTACTGCCTCCGCCCATCTGTGAGTTAGGTAGACCAGAAGATCACCAGCTGACCGACCACGGCGAAAACCGTATTGGCGGTCACTAATCAGCTGGTGATCCTCAAGGTACCTCATGAGCTGGCAGTTTACAATGGACTCCATTGTTTTGGAGAACAAGGAGGTGATGGCGATTGGCCGGTAGTTGGACGGGTCTGAGCGGTCGCCTTTTTTAGGGATCGGGTGGACGAAAGCCGTCTTCCATGATTTTGGGACTACGCCTAGGGAGTAGGAGTACCGGAAAAGACGCGTTAAAACCGGTGCCAACACTGGAGCACACGTCCTCAGCACAATTGGGGGGATTCCATCAGGCCCACTCGACTAGTGGATGTCCAGGGAGAGGAGTGTTTTGCGAACCGAGCGCTGTGTGAACTGCACCTCCGACATGGAGCGCTCACACCACGGGATGGTCGGCAGTGTACTCCCCCTATCATCGAGAGTCGAGTTAGACGCAAAGAAAGAGCCTAGAAGATCGGCTCCTCCGGATCGGATTCTCCTTTGCGGTATGGGCCAGTGAGTCGTCCTCCCTGTGCAGAGATGGAAGAGATGGCTGACAGAAATTCCCCTGTACAGCCTTGGCGAGAGACAAGAATGCACGGGTTCCAGAAGGAAGGTGAACTAGTTTCTCGCCAATTCTGCCTATGTGCTCTGACTTTGCCTTGGCAATGACTTTTTTGAAAGACCTAGAGGTGGAATTATACTTCTTTTTTAGAGCGCTGGTATTTACATCCCGGGACGCTGATGCGTCAGCCCAGGCCTGGTAGCACTCCTGCTTATAGCATGATGCTATTTTACAGGAGCGGCCAAACCATGGCTGAGATTTGCCTCCAATGGGCACCACAGAGGAAGGAATAAAAAGTTCCATACCCTGAAGTACCACGTCAGCGACAGAATCCGCAACAACGTTGGGATCGTCCGGCGAGAAGCAAACCCGCGGCCCAAGGGTAGGATGCAAAGAAAAACCGCATCCCATCCCAATCGGCTGACCTATAGTGCCAAACACGGCGGCAGCCTGCATAATGCAACCGCGATTTCAGCGTGAGTGGCACCACACTCCGGACAAGACAATGGCCCGAGGAGCCTAAAGGGGCGTCGACGGAAATCTGATATCCGTCCGGGTGAGAGGTCAGCAGAAGGTCCAACAGGGAAGGTGCATGATCCTCCACATCTGGAATCCGCGTAGGCGAAGTAACCAGTTGTGTCAGACCATATGCCAAGGCAAAATCATGAACAGATCTCCCCGCATGATCGGTTAAACGTGAACCAAGCCATTCGGCGTGATGGGCGTTAAAGTCGCCGAGGATCACGATCTCTGCGGAGGGGATCTGCTGTAGCAACGAATCTGCAGCCATTTGGACGTGGTCGAAGAGTCGGTCCGTTTCGGCATTACCGCTATGGGACCTATAGAGGCACCCGTAGACGCGCGGATGGTCGTCGCTGTCTACGCGTAGCCAAAGGATGGACAGGTCCGAACCTTTAAGTCTGCCGAGGCGTCGAGAACAGATGTCCTCACTGACGTAAACGCAAGAGATAAATGTGGTATGCAAGATGATGTTGTGACCAGGATTAAGAAAGGAATGCTTCGGTGGTTTGGTAACGTAGAAAGAATGAATGAGGAAAGAGTGACAAAGCAAATTTATATGGCAGATGTGAACGGCAGAGTCGGGAAGGGACGCCCTAGAAAAAAGTTTATCGACCAAATTGGCGATATTTTGAAAATGGGCCACGTTAAAAGTACCCTTAACCGACGAGCATGTATGCGTAGATATATGGATGTAAAGGAGGCGAAAGAGGTATGTCAGGATCGTGTCAAATGGAAGTCCGTAGTCTCTGTCTACCCCTCTGGGTGACAGGCGTGAGTGTTTATGTTATGTAATTATGAATAAATTGTTGACTTTTGAAATAATTAGAACAAAAAAATATCACAAAAAAGTAAAAAACCCAAAAATACAAAAACAATAAAATTTCAAATACAGTCAAAGTGTGCAAATACGATTTTCGAAACACGAAACAAGTGTGAAAATGAATTAATACAATTAACGTATTACAACAAAAATAAAACACGTGATAACATCAAGCAGTATTAAATATTGAACACACTTCCTCGTTTCTAGAGACCTTTATTTGTAACTTGAACCACTACGCTCTTCAAGAAAACTCATTTTAAGTGTACCAACTTACAATACATCTTTTTTAATATGTCTTTTACTGTCCAATCTATTAAGCTCTGGAATGCCCTGCCCTACCTTTGCATATATGCGAAGCACAAATTACTGTAGTCTTTAAGGTGGATGCGGCGACTGTCCGCTCATACATTTTTTAACCAAAATATTCACTAAACACAGACACTCTTTCTTTAAAACTAATCATTTTATCACTTCTGTGCAATGAAATGTGTACGCGTTTGACCTTTATAGGCAATAACTTACATTATATACTGAGAAAAACAATAGTGAAATCCCGGGAAAATTTGTCACTTCTTTAGTAGTGTGCGTGACTTTTGACAAGCAAACGAAAGGCGACTTTTAAACATTGGCACGCTATAGATGGCATCCAAGTGGTCCTAAATAATTCTGATAAAACAATATCTTAAAGCTATAGTTAATGGATCGTACATACAATATAACAATTGAGAGTGTGTGTTTACTATTAATGAGTGAGTGATTAAGTTGTGTTGTGTTTGAATGTATTATGTAAATGAATGGAATAAGTATGAGGTGAGTATACTGAGCAGTTAAAAATGATTTTCATTTTATAAACGGCATGTTTGGAATTTTTTACCACAAAAAACGCCCCTTTTTTATAGGCAGCTGTGACCAATCAGAATTAAGAAAATTTGCACGCGGCACTAATGAATTTGCACACGACACTAATGATCCCCTCGACCAATCAGAGCACAGAACAACCTTTTCTAAGGAAAATTTACAAATTTCTTTAATAAGTGTGGTAAAACATACCTTACAATATTTTTATTCATTTCTGACAATAGATATGACTCATCTTTATTATTTCGAATATAAAACATTCATAAAACTCTTAATTTATACTTGTAAAAAATAAAAATAGTTGCGCGGTCTTCTTATGGTTTAGCTCCGGAGTAGCTAAGCTTTTTCCGCTCAACATACAAGTCAGTTCCGTTTGCGCGCCGCCTCCGAGCGGTCGTGCATACAGTTCTTTCGCGCTCCGACCCTTCGGTAGCGCAACCGCTCGCCCGCGCGTCCCGCTCTCCCCGGCTAACACCGGCCAGTAGACGCCGTTGGTCGAGTCTGTTCTTTGTTTTCGCATCGTTCTTGCCCCCTTGCTCCGGCGGGAGGCTTGAACGCGCTTTGCTTGTTTTGTTTAATTTTTCTGTTATTGTTATTGTTTTTGTTATACTGTTACTTGTTGTATATACTGTTCTTAGAAGATCGTCTCTTGCTCCTCTCAGAGCGAGCCCTTGTTCTTTTCAGAACATAGGGACCCCAGCTTCTGGAATAGAACGTTAGTCCTCCCCATCCTGTTCTTCTCAGAACAGGGACCTCTAGTTTTATAAGAATCAAATCGTCTCCCCCCCGTCCGCCCAACATGTCTTCCATGGATGCTAGCCAGATTTTGTCTCTTTGCCACCAATTTTTAATTTAATTAAAAACCCAAGGCGTAGACCTTGACAGCTTCTCGATTAATCTTACCCCCCGTGCCCCTAAGGCATGCGTCCCCCCACCCGCCGTTGCGGCATTCCTCGCGACCCAAGCGGCTGCCCCGCAGACCGACTCGCCCGCGTACCCCGACTCCGATATGGAGCACTCGGACACCACGTCCGTTACCTCTTCCTCCCGGAAGAGGTCCGCCCTCAGCTCCACCGGCTCCTCGGATTCAACTGACTCCGAAGGAACTATACCGACACAGCCCCATTCACGCTAGTGAAATCAAAGCGCGGCCCGAAACGCGCCGCGACTTCCCGCACTCCCGCCGCCCCGGCGGCCGTCGCCGCCGCCCGCACTCCCTCCGCCGCTGCCTCAACCTCCGCAGCTCCCATCGTTGCCCCTACCCCCGCAGCCCCAAACGCTGCCACCTCTCAGTCGAAAGATACTACCGCCAAGCACGCAACCCGCTGCGCTCCCAAACTGGCTAAAAACCAAGTCCCGCCCCCTGTCTTTCTCAGAGACAAGGCTAAATTCACTCAGTTGTCCAAAACCCTCTACGATAAGGGTTTCAAATATGACCAAGCCACCAATGTCGGCGAGGCCATCAAAATTATGCCGGCGTCTATAGAAGACTTCCGGAATATAACCCGCCTATTCACGGCCGAGCGTGTGTCCTATCACACATACGCCCTCGCCGAAGAAAGGAAAGTCAAGGCAGTCCTCCGCGGAGTTCCCTATGAACTCGCAAACGAGGACATTCTGGAAGACCTTAAGTCTCAGGGCTTCCCCATAGAGGCTGTGCACAAAATGCACAGCAGCAGGGGCGAAAGGTTTAACCTTGCCCTCCTTGTTCTCACCAATGTGCCGGAGGCGAAGGCCATCTTTCGCGAGGTACACACTGTGTGCGGCCTGTCGCGCGTAAAGGTCGAAGCCCCACACCGGCGCGGTTACCCAGCGCAGTGCCACCGCTGCCAACTCTATGGGCACGCGGCAGCCAACTGCTCAGCTCCACCCAGGTGCGTTAAGTGCCTAGAACCCCATCACTCGAAAGAGTGCCCCCGGCCCAAAAACGCCAAATCCCCACCCTCATGTGTCCTTTGCGGACAAACAGGCCATCCGGCCAATTTTAGAGGTTGCCCTCGCGCTCCTCGCCCACCTCCGAGCCGCAAAGCTCCACCCCAGGTCAATGACCAAACCTTCCCGGCTCGTAAGTCGCAAGCCCAGCCAGGGCCAACCCCTACCTCAGCCCCCTCAGGGCTCACCTCAGCCCTACGACCCTATCGGCCACCTCAGGGCCCTCCTCGGCCCCTTATGAGCCTTCCGCTCTCCCAGCCTGCGCCGCTTCCAATAAACCCCTGGTTCCAAAAGGAATCAAATATCCCGCGGCCCTCCGCCGACCCACAAAAACAAGCAGACTCTGTAGTAAAATCTCTAAACCTAGTGTATAACACTCTCAATAGGATCAATTTAGATGAAATTCTTATCCTAGCGCGTAAACTGCGCACCGCTCAGTCCCCTCAGGACCGTCTCCTTGCTCTTGCTGAGCACAACCTACTAAGGTCTTTGCAATTAAACTATGCCGGAGCCCTCTGCTCCCGCAATATCTCACGGTCGTATCAAACCAAAGGGTTTGTCGCTTGTTTCATTCAATATCCGCGGTTTGCGAAATAACCTCCCAGAGCTTAGGCTATTTCTTCGAGATCGCGAAGCCGATCTCCTCCTCCTACAGGAGACCCATCTCAGCCCCAAGGTCTCTAAAGGCCTTTCTATTAAAAATTATTCACTTCTACGTAACGATAGACCCGACCGCAAAGGCGGCGGTACTGCCATCTATTACAAAAAGTCCCTTCATTGCTCCCACATATCTACTCCGTCGCTTACCAGTATGGAAGCCACCATCACTAGATTAGCTATGACTGGACACCAGTCAATCATTATAGCCTCTTGCTATATCCCTAGCGGAACCCTCCCCGTTAAGAGTGATTTCGAAGCCATCCTTGCATTAGGCGACTCAGTCATTATGTTTGGAGACTTTAACTCCAAGCATACTGAATGGACCTGCCGCACCACTACCAGTAGTGGCAGGGTGCTGCTCAATATCACTCAGTCTCTCGACCTGACTGTCTACAGCCCCCTCACTGCCACCCACTATCCCGACATTGTTAACTACGCTCCTGATGTGCTAGATTTTGCTCTAGTTAAAGGAGTCTCCCTTAACCTTAGAGCAATCGAGTCACACGATGATCTAGGATCCGACCACCGTCCTGTATCCCTCCTTCTTGGCCATCAGCCATCTCCAACTGCCACTTCCAAAACCTACACCAACTGGAAGGGCTTCAAGAAGTCTCTAGCCTCGGCTATAGACTCTCCGGACCCTCCCATATTCCTTTCTTCCGACGCCCTCGACAGTACGGGGAAAATAGACACCGCGGTCGAAAATCTCACCTCACTTATAACATCCTCTCTTAAAGAGAATGAAAAAGTTTTCCCGGTTGCTAAAACTAGTCTTCGCCTAGATATTAGCAACCTGTTAAAAGCCAAAAAAGCTGTCCTCCGTAGAGCTGCACGCTATCCCACTCTCGAATATCGACTCGCGGCCCACCGCCTTCAACGCAAACTGCGTTACCACCTCCAAGATTACAGAGACCACGAAAAGGGCAATCTCATGGAGAAAATCCCCCCTCCCACACAGCGTTCTACCGGATGGCGAGAGCCACTATTACGCATACTCCCCCTCTGTCTCGTCACGACGGCTCCATTGCCTTCGAGGACGAAGAAAAGGCTGAGTGCTTCGCTGACAGCGTCGCCGCTCAATGCTCTCCTAGCTCACAACCCACTGACCCATTACACATCCAACTAGTGGAGGACGAGGTCCGACGCAGGAACTCGCCCCCTACCGCCTCTCACCCTATCACTGTGTCCAAAGATGAGATTTCATCTACCATCAAAGGACTTAAGCCCAAAAAAGCACCGGGTGTGGATGGTATCTCCAACCAAGCCCTCAAACACTTCCCGGAGCAGGTAATCGCCTTACTGGCCATTATCATTAACGCCTGCTTTGAATTCAGTTACTTTCCCACCTCTTGGAAAGAGGCAACTGTCATTGGCATTCCCAAGCCAGGCAAACCTCACCACCTCCCCTCCAATCACCGTCCCATCAGCCTCCTCAAGGCCATGGGCAAACTTTTCGAACGAGTTATTCTCGTGCGCTTGAGGCGCCATCTGTTTCCCACAGACGGCGACCCTCTTGTCATCCCACAACAATTCGGGTTTCGAGCCAAACACTCGTGCCCCCAGCAAGTTCACCGCATAGTGGAATACATCCTCAGTGGTTTTTATCCTCGCCGTCAAAAAACCATCGCGGTCTTCTTTGACATTGCCAAGGCATTCGACAGAGTCTGGCACGAGGGCCTTATCTACAAACTGTACAACTTAGGCCTCCCGGACCGTCTCGTTCGCCTTGTAGCCTCCTATCTGAAGGATCGTACCTTTCGCTATAGACACGAAGGCACGCTGTCCTCTACTCGTCAAATAAAAGCCTGTGTCCCTCAAGGCTCTGTGCTTGCTCCCCTTCTATATATACTATTCACCAACGACATCCCTATCCCGTCGAATGGTGTTAAACTAGCCCTCTTTGCAGATGAGACACACACTACCACAGATTCGGAACAAGATCCAAAAGTCAGTAAGCGACTTAGGAGCTTGGTTCCAAAAATGGCGTATCGACGTAAACCCGGAGAAAAGCTCCGCCGTTTGCTTCGAATATAAACGACGTCGTCTCACCACCACTCCGCCAATCAGGATGTTAGGAACCCCTGTCCCATGGCAAACTAAAGCCAAATACCTAGGCGTCACCCTTGATGCAAGGCTCACTTTCGAGCCCCATATCAAGAAGGTTACTCGCACCGCACGTTTTTACATGGGTAGGCTCAACAGCATGTTGGGCAGACACAGTAAAAAGTCCCTCCGCAACAAGCGAACCCTATATAAGGTCTGCATACGACCTGTCATGACCTACGCGGCCCCCATTTTCGCACATGCTAAGCCCAAAGCTATAAATGAACTTCAAATAGTTCAAAATCTATTCTGTCCTAGGGCCACTAACTCGCCCTATTATGTCCGTAATGCCGACCTACATCGAGACTTAGAGCTCCCAACAATCCAGCAGTTCCTTAAATCACTCTCTGAGAGATTTTTCAAAGCCTCAGAGTCCCACCCAAATCATCTCATTCGTGAGACAGCTGCCTATGCAGCCCCTATCCACACTCGCTATAGTGTGCGCAGACCGAGAAACTCTCTCTCGGACCCCCCCAAAAAGCTTTCGGCTGACCTGAACTGCCTCCTGGCGGCTCAGGCCGAGCCTACATAACACATCCCTTAATCTGCCTTAGTAAGGCACTCTTCTAAGCGGCTTTTCGCCGCTTGCGCCCTCCTTTCTGCCAAGGAGGGTCGCGTTCGTATACGGCTTAGATATCTCTAGTCAGATCGTTAACCCAATTCCTAAAAGGCGGTGTTTAGTGGGTAAAAGTCTCCACATAACCACGCAGCCGGCTGCGTGGTATGCTATGAGCATTCACCGCCTCCCTCCCCCGCTTTCCGGAGGGTTGCCCATATTTGCTTCGGGCGCAAAAAAAAACATACAAGTAGCGCCGCCAGGCGGCAGGAATGCACAACGCTTACGATAATACTTTGCTTAAGACTCTATACAGAACATATTTCAACTTCTTATTAAATTAAAATCTATTTTTATAATGATTAATTAGATTACATAAGAGATTAATTGACATATTATCGTATTAAATTACTATAAAAGAAAGAGAATTAAACACATACTCTTAAGAGTATTACTATATACTATTTTGTTCATTAGCTTTCAATAACTCATCTTCATATAAAACATTGTAATGGTTAGCCTCAGATACTTCGGTTATCCAAAATATATGACAAGAAATTTTCATATTGAGCGAACTATCTACTGTTGGTTAAACGCATATTATTGTACAAAAATATATAAATTATCATATTACACTATTCAATATAGCAAATAATACATAATTTTATTTTAACGAGTAAAAGGGCAAGAGGCAAGGCAAGCCTTTTCGTATACAAAAATAATCACCTAAATCAGCTGTTTCTACAAACATACGCATCGAATAGAGTACCTCATTTGATTGTAAATCGGTACAAGTCACACAATCACAGTCTCCACGTGCTAGGCAAAACCTCACATACTAACACCAAACCCACAAATCTGTGATGTGTGTAATTCACTACTTGTTTAGGCCAAATCGTAACAACTTAAGCCTCGCAAAAACGCTCGTCTCGGGCGAAAACCGGTTTGACGGCTTGCGCCGGGGGCATTCGTTTTGCGACCTGCGGCCGCGCCAATTAGTCTATAATAATCTTTTGTACGTGACGGCCGTGTCGGTTAGATGCCGGGAAGTTAAGTTAGAATCGTTAAGTCGCGTTGAGGCCACACCCTTTGCGTGGTCTTATTTTGTTCGTATACGTGACAACGAGGCCTTCCTTGAGTTTGAGTGATTAATTTAACTTCGATTGATTTTAATTTGCGTCGACAAGTTGCTTGTGTGGTATTTTAATATCGTACGAAGGAATTTTTGCTTTGTCGGGTGGAACGCTAAACTTTGTGATCCGGGAGGAGATCGCGTTTCTCTTAGATTATATTCATAAGCGACAGTAGCCTAATGGCAGGGCGCAGACCGCGAACTCAAAAAGGTCGTGGGTTCGAATCCGCCATTCGACTACTGGCGTGAACCACTCGTAACACAAGCAATTTAAGCTTACCAGGAGTGGTTAAGGGGAATATTAGTAACGTTTATTGCATTGTTAATATTCTTTTTTTTAAATAATAGTTTATTGCTAAGTGGCGTTAGACTTGAGTTCAGATAACGGTGAACGCCCACTGGAGTGATTACACCTTGTGGAGCAAGGGCAGCGCATGTGGGTCTGCTAGCCGATTACATCGGTGACGTCAGGTTACATTACACACCTTCCTACACCACTCACACCTACCATTTACTTGCCCCTGACGGTACCTTGTGGTCGATCCTACCTCCGGAACTCGGTAAGTTTGTGGTTGCTTGTCCGGCCATTACATAATAATTATCCGTAGGCCATTGGGCCCGAACCCTCTCGGGTTGCTCGTCGAGTTGGGTTACTATGCTCCCTAGCCCAGTCAACTTCTGTCGGGGCAACTGAGGGCCGTAACGCTACTTAATGTTTGAGTTGGATTTCATAAGGAATTTTATTGAGTCACGTAAAGAAGCGCGTTACGATTTTGTCATTTTATACCTATCAATATTAGTAGGTATCTAGTTAAGTACGTGAATAGCTATTTACCTTTGGGATAATAGGATAGGATAGGATAATAGATTAATAGGTAAACGAAATTACTGGACAACATAATCTAGTGAAAGTAATAAACGAGTAGTAAGTAGATATACGATACATACCTGTACAGAATTACTTTGCATTGCATCACTGCTTTTTAATGAAGCAATGTAACGGTAACCACGCGTATTCTTGTTAAATCTATCCATTTTAACACTGCTTTTCAATAAATTCACTTGTATTCTACAAAAATTATGGATAAGTAAACAAAATATCCTTCCGTAATTACGTTAGATGCGCAATGAGATTACTCGCCGCCGCCCCACCCATCCTATACCCAAAAACCCGCGAAAGTAAGAATGCAATACCGGATGAAACGCCGGAAGCTGGCGCATAATTCTCGAAAGGATTAAAAATTGCGCGTATAATGATACACATTAACGAATTAAATACCATTTTAGGTGGTTAATTCGATGCTGTGGCTTAAAAACAGTTAAATCAAAAGGCAAGAATGAATTACCTTTATAGTGTATGTGTTTAATTCGTTTATGCAATTTGAAACTGTTTGTAACCGTAACTTTGACGCATAATTCTTTAATACAAAACGAATGTGTGTACAAATTCTAACGAAGTTCGAAATGTCGCTTGATTCAACCCCTTATTATAAAGCCGTATGAGTGGTTTTTGTAGTAATAGCTGAATACATAGTTTATCATACTTTCGATCGTCGAGTCGATCTGCATTCAAAACTTTTTCTTTCAAATTCGTCGCTTAATTCGTTCTTACATAACGCAGTCTAACTGTGGTTTATTAATTATGTTTCATCATCATCATCATCATCATTACAGCCCTTCACAAGTCCACTGCTGAACATAGGCCTCCCCCAAGTAATGCCACAAAGCACGGTCCTGAGCCACCTGCATCCATTGACTTCCTGCATATCTTACCAGGTCGTCACTCCATCTAGTGGGGGGTCGCCCTACACTACGCCTACCGGTACGAGGCTGCCACTCGAGAACCTTTCTTCCCCATCGGTTATCGGTTCTTCGAGCTATATGGCCGGCCCATTTCCACTTCAGCTTACTAATCCGTTGGGCTATGTCGGTCACTCTGGTTTTACTGCGGATATCCTTATTTCTGAGTCTATCACGCAGAGAAACTCCAAGCATAGCCCTCTCCATAGCTCGCTGAGCGACCTTGAGCGTCCTCATACGGCCAGCAGTGAAGGACCACGTCTCAGATGCGTAAGTCATCACTGGCAACACGCACTGGTTGTACAATCTAGTTTTTAGAGATTGAGGTATACCTGACGAGAAGATATGTCGTAATTTCCCGAACGCTGCCCAGCCGAGTTGAATCCGTCGATTGACCTCTCGGTCAAAGTTGGACTTACCTAGTCGGACTATTTGTCCCAGGTAAACGTACTCGTCAACAACTTCGAGCATAGTGCTCCCAACAACTACCGGCATAGGTGTGACATGGACCTTAAACATGATCTTTGTTTTGTCCATGTTCATCTTAAGACCTATCCGTTGGGAGGCACTATTGAGGTCATTGAGCATAGTGCTTAAGTCCTCCAGCGATTCTGCCATAAGGACTATATCGTCGGCAAATCGAAGGTGAGTGATGTACTCGCCATTGATGTTGATACCGTATCCTTTCCAGTCCAGTAGCTTGAAAACGTCTTCCTAAGCAGCGGTGAAGAGTTTCGGGGATATAACGTCACCCTGTCTTACACCTCTCTGCAGTTGGATAGGTTTCGAGCTCTGGTTCTGTACTCGGATAGCCATCGTAGCCCTACTGTACAAACACTTCAGCACTTCGATATACCGACAGTCAACTTGGCACCGCTGAAGGGACTGCAGCACCGCCCAAATTTCGACGGAATCAAAGGCTTTCTCATAGTCCACATACGTCAGGCAAAGTGGCAAATTGTACTCTTCAGTCTTCTGTACAATCTGCCGCAGGGTATGTATGTGGTCTATGGTACTGAAGCCTTTTCGGAAACCGGCTTGTTCAGGAGGCTGGAAGTCGTCGAGTCTGCGTGCGAGACGATTCGTAATGACTCTCGAAAACAGCACGTAGAAGCGGCTCAGAAGGGAAATCGGTCTGTAGTTTTTCAAGAGAGCGTTGTCGCCTTTCTTAAAGAACAAGACCACCGCACTTCTGCTCCACGCCTCTGGAGTAGTGCCACCATGGAGGACGGAATTGAAGAGCTTCTGAAGGACTTCAAGTACTGGTGTTCCACCCGCTTTCAGAAGCTCCGCTGTAATTCCATCCTCGCCTGGGGCCCTGCCGTTTTTAAGGTGCTGGAGAGCCATTCTAATCTCGCTTAGACTGACGTCCGGGATATCATCGGAATAGTGTCGGATAAGACTTGCTCCAACGATGATGTGTACAGCTGCTCATACAACCTCTCAATCTCACTCAAAATCTCAGGTGTCCCGGAAACGATGCTGCCACACTCAGTCTTCAGCTTTGACAGTTGGCTCTTACGGGCAGACAGATCTCTGGCAAAGACTTTGGAGCCCTGGTTCCGCTCGATCGCTTCTTTAATACGAGCAGTATTAAAGTTGCGTAAGTCTCGCCGCATGCATTTGGAGATCTGTCTGTTCAGTTGCCTGTATGCTGTCAAATCTGTTGACGATTGCAGCCTCATCTCCCGTCTAACAGCCATGAGATTAAGAGTGTGATCGGAGAGTTTTTCTGTTCTTCTGCGGCGGGTCTTGCAGAACTTAGCTCCGACCGCATGGACAGTTTCCACGAGCTTGTCATTCATATCGTCCACTGCATTGCAATCTTGTAGGCACTGAAAGCGGTTGTGTAACTCGAGCTGAAAGTTTTCGGGATTCTGGATTAGAGCACGAGGGGGACGGAGCGTTGACCTCATTAGACGAGACCCTCCAACTTAACGTTTAGGTTCAGTGTGCCTCTAACCATTCGGTGATCGCTGCCAGTTTTCACCCTTGCGATCACTGAGACATCACTGAACAGTTGGCGTCTGGTCGTCATAATGAAGTCAATCTCATTTTTTGTCGAACCGTCGGGGCTCAACCAGGTCCACTTCCTGTGGGGCCGCTTCTGGAAGAAAGAGTTCATCATAAAGAGTCCCTCTTTCTCCATAAAGTCGGCCAGCTGCTGGCCCCTTCGGTTCCGTTGCCCTACTCCGAATTTCCCTAACTTCAGCTCACCGCTTTCTCTTGTGCCTAGTTTTGCGTTGAAGTCTCTGGCATATAAGCTGGCACAACACTTGGCAAAAGTACTTTCACCACTGAGAGGACATACCAGAGCACACACAAAGGATTCATACCATTTTGTTAGTGAGATAAAAGACCTACATCTCGCTGACAATGAAACTATGGTCAGTTTTGATGTTCAGTCACTATTCACATGCCTACCTATTGAAGACTGCATATCAATTGTAACTAGGAAGCTAGAATATAATAACATGCCTGCTGAATATGCAGTATTACTCAAACACTGCCTCACATCTGGCTATCTATTGTGGAAGGAAGAGTTCTACAAGCAAGTAGATGGTGTGGCGATGGGCTCACCTGTATCTCCCACAGTCGCTGACATATTCATGGAGGACTTCGAGGAGAAAGCCCTTCTTACTGCTCCTGTAAATCCAAGATTCTACAAGCGGTACGTAGACGACACTTTCACAATTTTACCATCTGACAAAGTAACTGCATTTTTAAACCACCTTAACTCTATAAACTCTAAAATACAATTCACAATGGAGTTAGAGGCAAATAATTCTTTAGCTTTCTTAGATGTTTTAGTCATTCGAAATCCTAATAACACAATTGGTCACACTGTGTATAGAAAAAAGACCCATACCAACCGATATTTAAATGGTGAATCTCACCATCATCCTTCACAGTTAGCTACCGTGGGTAAATCTTTGTTTCAGAGAGCACGAGGGATCTGTGACAGAAAACATCTGGCCGCCGAACTTCAGCATGTCAAGCAAGTATTGCAAGACAAGCTTCGGGTCCCGCGCCTACGTCACAGTGACCGAGTGAAGCCGGCCACAGTCGAGCGTGTACCTGCTGTACTACCATATGTCAGAGGAGTCACAGACAAGGTTGGCTACATCTTGAAACGAGCTTCCATTAAAACATACTACAAGCCACCGAAGAAGATTAGTCAATTTTTACCATCCGTCAAGTGTAATATCCCTCTACAAGATGCAGGAGTGTACAAGTTAGATTGTGAATGTGATCTCTCTTACATAGGTCAAACAAAAAGATCCATAAAAACCCGCGTGAAAGAACATATAGCTGACGTGAAGCACCGACGCTCCGGGAAGTCTGCAGTCTGCGAACATGTTCAAGATCGTCCCCACCATTACATTCGATTTGATAAACCACAAATTCTCGCAAAAGAACACCGATTCCTACCAAGGATGATACGCGAGGCTATTGAAATTAAAAAACATCCAAATTTCAATAGAGAAGATGGATGGGTGCTGCCACCTGCTTGGGATCCTATAATTAACAAAATTAAACCCAAACCTAAGCATACCACTGCAAGACTTTATGATACTATAAGCTCGTTTTGCGTAAATCGGACCAAAAATTAATATTCAAAAACTGAAGGTAGCCGGACTAACTATGACATTGGGACGTCAAACATCTAAGTCCCCCCCGTGACCATTGTTGCTGTAAAGCACCCGAAACGTCGGGAATTAAAAATAAGTAAAAGTAGTGAAATAAACGCGATAAAATCCGTAAATTTAGTTTTATTCAATGTGTAGTGTTCGCGTAAATTTAAGAAATCATTAAATTTACAATATAGTCAAAATTTTTTTGTTTGTGTTCTCTCCCATTGCACAAATGGGAGAACAATTCAAAATCTACTATAGCGAATAAAACTGTTTTTATAAATTCTTTAGAGAATCTCTTATCAATATTTTTTTTTGATAATTTCATAGATTATATGTTTCAGATCCGTCAATAACTGATTTAAATCACTGCTGGGATAGCAAAGCCAACGACGACCAGCATACTCTCGGAATTTAATAAATTCGCTCTCACATTCTGGGGTACTAGTAAGTTTACTTGAGCATTTATTGCACCCCTTAAAAATTTTTACTTATTAATTAAAAAAAAATAACCATCTACATATTCAGGGGGTGCAATAATAGTTGGATTTTATTTTAATCCCTCCATGAAGAGCAATTTCATATTTATGTATTCCGAGAAGTCATAGGTTTCGGTCAACATAGCCTCGCTATTTTCTGTGATTAATAATAAGTGTACTGCAACACAGAAGTCCCCTTCACAATTTTCCCCCGAATGTGGCCTTTTCTTTATAGAAGAGGGCAAACGAGCATGCGGCTCACCTAATGTTAAGTGACTACCGCCACTCATGATCAATCGCAACACCAGGGGATTTGCAGGTGCGTTGCCGGCCCTTTAGAAAGGAATAAGCTCTTTTCTTGAAGGTCCCCAGGTCGTATCGGTCCGGAAAAATCGCCGGTGGTAAACTATTCCACAGAGAGGTCGTACGCGGAAGAAAACTCCTTGTAAAACGTACAGTGGTGGGCCGCCAAGCATCCAGATGGTGTGGATGGTATCGGGACGTTTGCCGCGTAGTGCGTTCACGAAATTTGGCGTCTGGGATTAATCCGAACAATTCCTCTGACAAAGAAAATGCAAAGAGCCGCAACCGGCTGGGATAGCACTATTTTGTCCAGTAGCGCGTCCAGCCGTGGAAAGTTTGGCGCCTATAATACGGCAGACTGCCATTGCGGTGCCAACTCTGGAACACACGTCCTCAGCACAATTGGGGGGATTTCGTCAGGCCCACTCGACTTGTGGATGTCCAGGGAGAAAAGTGCTTTGCGAACCGAGCGCTGTGTAAACTGCACTTCCGGCATGGAGCACTCAAACCGCGGGATAGTCGGCGGCGTACTCCCTCCGTCATCGAGAGTCGAGTTGGACGCAAAGAAAAAGCCTAGCAGATCGGCTTTCTCCTTTGCGGTGGGCCAGTGAGTCGTCCTCCCTGTGCAGAGATGGAAGAGATGGCTGACAGAAATTCCCTTGGACAGCCTTGGCGAGAGACCAGAATGCACGGGCTCCAGAAGGAAGGCGAACTAGTTTCTCGCCAAGTCTGCCTATGGGCTCTGACTTTGCCTTGGCAATGACTCTTTTGAAGGACCTAGAGGCGGAATTATACTTCTTTTTTAGAGCGCTGGTGTTTACATCCCGGGACGTTGATGCGTCAGCCCAGGCTTGGTAGCACTCCTGCTTATAGCATGATGCTATTTTACAGGAGCGACCAAACCATGGCTGGGATTTGCCTCCAATGGGCTCCACAGAGGAAGGAATAAAAAGTTCCATACCCTGAAGTATCATATCAGCGACATTATCCGCAACAACGTTGGGATCGTCCGGCGAGAAGCAAACCCGCCACCAAGGGAAGGATGCAAAGAAAGACCGCATCCCATCCCAATCGGCTGACCTATAGCACCAAACACGGCGGCAGCCTGCATAATGCAACTGCGATTTCAGCGTAAGTGGCACCACACTCCGGACAAGACAATGGTCCGAGGAGCTTAAAGGGATCTGCTGTAGCAACGAATCTGTAGTCATTTAGACGTGGTTGAAGAGTCGGTCTGTTTCGGCGTTACCGCTATGGGATCTATAGAGGCACACCTAGACGCGCGGATGGTCGTCGCTGTCTACGCGTAGCCAAAGGATGGACAGGTCCGAACCTTCAAGTCTGCCGAGGCGTCGAGAACAGATGTCCTCTATGACGTAAACGAAAACTCCAGCCCGCACAAAGGAGTGTTCCAGTTTGTACCCTGGGTAGGAGAGATACGAGACGTCAGCCGGAGAGGACATCTGCGTCTCGGTCAGGAAGAGCAGAGCCGGCCTCGCCGTCTCGAGATTGTAGTGGACGGCGTTTAGGTTAGAGTGAAGTCCTGACATTGCAGAAATTCACGGATAGCGTGGCAGATGTCGCCTTGGTCTTGTTGCTCCGTTTGCCCCGAGCAGTTGCAGTCTTGAGCGGAATTTGCCCCCCCCCCCCCATAATACGCAGGGCAACCTGAGCACCCACGCTCAGGAGTTGAGTAACTTAGTCGTGCACGTTCAGCGAGGGATTCTCCAGGGGTGCTGGTACCCTCCTGGGGTAGATCTTCACTTAATTCCGCTACCATGTCAAGGAGGGGGGGGGGGGATTTGAGCCTCTGGCCACCTGAACTCACCAGACAAAACGCGGAAGCAGAGCTTCCACTTCACGCCGGTATTCTGTGAGGTCGTGGTACCACCCCGGTTTAGCAGGCCCATACGTGCAACAGCAAAGCTGCCGCGTGGCTCTACCACTGTTCAGATTATTGACAAGAAGGGTAGCAAAAGCGTTTTCAAATTGCTCGCAAGTCCGGTTATTATTGCGGCACACATGACTGCGAATTGCGCTGAAAATTTTTTCCAAGGGATCTTGGTTTAGGTGTCGCATCCAAACAGACGTAATATTGTGTTCCTCCATGAGTTTTCTTACCAATGATTGAATGGCTTCCCACACCCAATTATTGACAGTAGGGAAAGATGCATCTACTTCCCCAGCAGAATTTATAAATTTCATTGTTTTGAAAACTTTAACGCCTTCTATCCACTTTTTATGGTGCTCAGACCTCTGGACCTAATAACGGCTTCGCATGGCATTCATAAAATGAAGTAACCTTGTCGTGTCTGCGCATTCGGGTGGAAGAACACCAAGTCCAGAAAAGAAAAGAGATTTTTAATAAAATTTGTATTAACAAGCTTGTGATACTTCAATCTTTCCTGACCTGGCTGGCAAATTATGTTAGAGATATCAAAATCTACGAAAAATTACGAGAAAAACTGTTTTTATTTTTCAAATGTCTTTGGAAATGAGTAAGTTAAAGAGGGTCAAAGTGTGATCATCCACTAGTAGTTTTTGGAAGAAATGAAGATCCCTTATTACACAGGACCTAGCAACATCGTTTTTCTTGCTATGATACTCTTCATACACTTTAAAGTGAATAAGTTATACTTAGTATTAAATAAAATACATTTTAAAAGCTAAATAAATGATAAGAAACTATGGACGCTCCTTATTTCACGCAAGCCAGTGCTAAAAACGTTTACAACCTTATCGCTCAAATTCAGAAATGAGCAAAAACTAACAGGCATAACTGGTAATACTGCATGGATTGAAGAGAAAGTGAAATCAAATGTGGTAGAGCCATGCTACAGCTATATTGTGGGGAGGGTACCGGGGAGGGACTACACTCTCACAGAATACCAGCGTAAAATACCAACTTAATGCTGCTGTGATTCGTATGGTGAGTGTAGAGAACCGGAGACCTTTTTTGCTGAAAACGAGGCAATTCCACCTTAGTCCTGAGGGGTGACAACGCATCTACATTTTGAGTCTTAATCGGAGGATGAATGTGGATGATAATTTCTAAAATTTACGCGAACACATTGAATAAAACTATTAATTACGGATTTTATTGTGTTTCATTAATTTAATTTATTTTTACTATCCCGACGTTTCGATGAATGTGGATGTTTATGGGCCACGGCATCCGCTTACCATTGGGAGGGAGGATAGTGTGCTTGTGTGGTTGTTGATAAAAAATATGCTTAGTCATTTTTGAATGTTCTCTTTAGACAAAACTGATGAATAAAATAAAGTATTATTCTTACTTGCGAAGCCTCCCATGCTAGCTGCTACTGTTCTGCTAAACACTTGAGCTGCATGTTTCACTTTCATTTTGTTAATTTTATCTGGGTTTATTATGTTCTCAGTCAGTTTCGTCACCATTCTTATACCTTCAAAAATGGGAGTTTTATCGTGCAGTTTTTGCAAATGCTCCCATTTAGCCATTTTTACTGAATTGTTCTACTCAAACTCTAAATTTTTTGTTAACAAATTGTTCCTCATGCCTTTTAAAAGGTGTGTGGATCATATAGAGGTATTATTTCTTTGTCATCTATTAATATGACTTTTTCTTTGAGATCTTCACCTCTTCTTAAATATATACCCCTGGTCTCTTCTGACAATAACTTTATAGCCTGGCGATTATTTGTTCCCTGGTATGTGACCAGGAAGCTACTATAATAAATCCTGCATCTTAAGATTTGTGCACCACACTTCTTAATTGCTTTGCCAATTCGGGTGCTTTAGTTGCACCTGCAGAAAAAGTATAGGCAATAACTAGTCAAATTTCGGGAACGTCGAAAGGAGTTTTTAAAAACTAAACTACAACTAATTAATACGTCTCACCGATTTGGAGGTGGCTTTAATAATGAATCAATCTTAAAGAGTCTGTTCGTACGCAGACGTTCGACTCATCAACTTAGTACTATGAATCTTATATAAAATGCTGATGTGTTAGTTTTTTTGCTTAGCCTAAATAATACAATATAATATATATACTAGTCTAAAACAGAGGGACGGGGTGCATCCATAACTCCTCCCTCCCTAAGAGCAAAATTATCGGAAATATCATTTTTAATGTTTTTACGATAATTTTGGAAGTAAGGCATACATTTTTTTCTTAATAAGTATATTAAAAACAATAGGAAACTTAAGGCTAGAAAATTTAAAATTACATATGTTAGAACACTGAAGTTAGAGTCTTTTTCTCCTTTGAAGACACTTGAATCTGTGTAATAGATTTCACTGTGTTTTAAAGCATTTGACATATACTTCACTTCGTCCAAGTTGACACCATTCACGTTAATTACGCGTGTACTTGTTACATTGGTAGTTGAACGTAATTGAGGTAAGTTGATGACTGGAACTGGTAGTGCTGCCTCGCATTCTGTGTAAACACGGTTTTTTTTTATTTATTTATTTAATCTTCATTATACACCTTATATACTAAGGGATATAAAGGGCGGACTTAATGCCTTATGGCATTCTCTGCCAGTCAACCCTGGATGATTTGAGAGACTGTGGCAGGTGTAATAAATCACTTCATAAATAAATAATAATGATATAAAACAAAATAAAATATACATACTTACTTAATATATAATATAGGATAAATAATAAATATATAAACGGGTACTTCTATACAAAACTATAAGTACATAAAATATTATGAGACAAAAAATAAAATAACACAATACATATTAAAATACACTATACAAAATATTACTTATAAAGTCAAAGAGAAAAAAAAAACACAAAAACAATAGTCGGATACTCAGGTGGTATTATTCTTACGACAGAATTCTCGAACTAGTCTTTTAAAATAATTCTTGTTATTAATTTTCTTGATATCAACAGGCAAGGCATTCCAGAGCAGTATAGACTGCACAGTAAAAGAGGAATTATAGAAACCACTCCTATGTGGTGGAATACGAATTTTAAGACAATTTTGGGAACGGGGAACTCTATCGTTAGTGGAATACAGATATTGAAAGTTATCCTTAAGATAAGAGGGAGAATTGGGGTCATTTAAAATTGAATGTAGTACTTGCAAAGTTCGGGAGCTACGCCTTTGACGAATAGATAGCCATTTAAGCTTAGATCGGTACTGAGAAATATGGTCATACTTACGTAAGCCAAAAATGAATCTAATGCAATTGTTGAGAAGGCACTCCAACTTATCGAGAAGATATTGAGATAGATCTGGGTAACACACATCTGCATAATCAATAATGGGTAATATCAAAGTCTGGATTAGCAGAAGTTTAGTTTTAAAAGGCAGAAAGTTTTTGAGACGACAAAGTGAACGTAAGGTGGCAGTTACTTTACGGCTTGTTTCGGCAACTTGAACTTCCCAGCTTAAAGTATGGTCTATATGTAAACCAAGATTTTTGACAGACTTACAAAATGGCAACAATGTGCCATTGTAAAATACGGGAGCAAGGTTATCATTATTAATCTTACCTAGCATTCTGCTACTACCTATAACCATTGCTTTGCATTTGGTTGGGTTAACTAAAACACCATGTCTGTACGACCAATCTCTAATGGCATCGAGGTTGTGGTTGAGTTTATGAATATTATCATTAAGGTCGTTAACACTAGATTGCACATAGAGCTGAAGATCATCTGCATACAGATGGTACGAACAGTTGAGAACTGAAGTGATAGAATTTATGAATAAAGAAAACATTAAAGGAGAAAGTATTCCGCCTTGCGGCACGCCTGTTTCAATGTCAGCCCATCTTGAGAACTCTTGTCCTAATCGTACTGATTGCTGGCGGCCGCGAAGATAGGATGAAAACCATTCCAAAGCTGGGATTGAGAATCTAAGATTAGTTAGGAAGGCTATAAGGATATCGTGGTCGACTGTGTTAAAAGCATTTGAAAAGTCAACAAGCACTACCACCGTAAGCTTTTGCTCATCCATTCCCATTCTAATATCATCTGTAACTTTTATCAATGCAGTGGTAGTACTGTGACCTGCACGAAAGCCTGACTGATATTTATTCAGCAGATTGTGTTTGGTTATGAACATAGAGATTTGCTTGTGAACACAGGCTTCCAGAACTTTAGATAGGTATGGCAATATTGAAATTGGTCGGAAATGGGTAGGTAATGAGGGATTAGGTATTTTAGGAAGTGGTCGCACAAATGCTTTTTTCCACTGAGTAGGATATTGACCTGAGTCAAGGGAATAGTTTATGATATGTGTGATTGCAGGCAATAGGCACTCAAGGATCATGGATACCATAACCTTACTAACCTCATCACAACCCACGGCCTTGGATTTAATAGCTAGTACAGACTTCTGTATCTCATCCTCAGTCACAGGTAAGAAGTGAAAAATAGGAATAGGAGGAGATGGCATGGATTGAATGGAAGCTATAGTCGTAGAACGAACTGTGGGATCCAAAGGAGAAGTAGAAATAAAGTGTTGATTTATTTCATCCAGAGTGATTGATGGACCACGGTCAGATGTAACGGCCTTACTAATACCTAGTGTTTTAAGAAATTTCCACACATCAGCGGTTGAAGAGTTTTCAATATTACTATGGATATAACGGCGTTTAGCATTTCGTACCATCTGATTGCATCTGTTTCTTAGCACTCTGTAGCGATCCCAGCTGTCCTGTGTACGATGCTTCTTAAATTTCACAAATGCTCGATCTCGCCTAGTCATTGCCAACCTTACGGCCTCAGTCATCCACGGGGCTGGTGAACGCTTCACTCTTACTTGATGTTTGGGAGCGTGTTTGTTGTACAGACCAAGAACTATATTATTAAGGATTGAGACTTTATCGTCAATACAAGTTGATTTAAATAAAGAGGTTAAGTCAATACGATAGGCGTCACTTTTAAGTTTATCAAAATCCATTCTGGAGAAATTGCGAATGTATAGTACGACGGGATTGAGTTTAGGAGAAATCAGCTTATATGATATATAAATAAGATCATGTCGTGAAAAAGCAGGAGCCGATAGTTGTCCGTGCTTAATGACATAATCGGGAGAAGCCGTGATAATATGATCAATCCATGAGTCATCAGTGTCAATATTGTGGTGAGTTGCCGCTAAGGGGAGAATTTGGAGATCGACTGACTCTATGATTGACCGAAATTTTTGAGAACGAGAAGAATTTCTCAACAAATCAGTATTGAAATCACCCATTATTATGCAGTGCATGTACTCAGATGAAGTGGAAGTGAGGGCGCTTTCAAGAGCGTCGAAAAAATTAACAGTAGGTGGACAGTATACTACCCCAAGAATTGCCTTTACACCTTTGACATCAATTTCCAGAAACAGAAACTCCGGTGAGGCAGAATACGCAGATGGAGAAGCTAAAATTATTTTATAAGGGATGTTTGCTCTAAGGTATATGGCAACACCACCTCCTCCTTTTTCAATTCGGTCGTTACGCACAAGAACAAAATCATTTAGAGGATATAAGCTGGACATTAATGATGGTTTTAGCCAACTTTCTGATACTAAGATTGCATGAACACAATTTATAGAAAAAACTTCTTCAAAATAAAAATAGTGACTTGGAATGCTTTGAGCATTGACATGACATATATTAAGCAAGTTTTTACAAGGAGTAAATAAATTGATTAGCTCATCGCGGAGGGAGGGCATACTATCACTACCATCACAAGACTCGAACGAGATATCTGAATCATGGGCAGAATAAAAAGATTCATCATCCGACATATCTAACATTAATAATAGAGATATAAGAATAATAAATTTTAAATAAATAAAAAAATATAATATAATAATATGTTATTAAATAATATAATAATATGTTATTATTGTTAGACTAACTACAAAATACGACTCAATACATATTATACATCACCCAACAGTTGACTGATTGCAAAGGAATATCTAAAGCTTACAATGATAATAAGAATAAAAAAAAAGCAATTAACACTAACCTACTTGATCAAAGCATAATAAGACAAAAGTTTACTGTTAGTTAATCACTAAGTTAGTCACTTAATTAACAAGATAACTTAATGAATACTATTTGACAACAAGATTCACCAAAACAAACAGTAATGCAAAAAGAACATATTTTTAACGGTGTGATACAAAAGAACTTAAATTTTGCTAACATAGCAGCAAGAAGGTACCACACAAAAACAAAGAAAAAAACAAAGGAATACGATTAAGTTTCGAAATACAAGATCAATAATGTACAATTAGTTTTCAGACACAGCTTATTCTATTCTTTATACAAAAGCTTACTCCATAAACATAGTAATTATATACTCTTTGTGTCGAACTGTCACTATTATCCGCTGTATGTTTGTTTTATAATCAAGCAAATAATGTAAATAATACAATACCGTCAACAAATGATAACAAACAATGACAACAAACAAATGGAAAACCAAACAAACGAACAAAAAATAAAATACAATAAAAAGAACTTAAGAACTAAAGATAGAATACAAACTGCCGATTACAGAGGAATTATTTTTTGGGCATAACACGACGTGTCTTCTTGATTTCTACGCTTTGAACCGCTGGGATGACTTGTCTACGCCTGGCCCCCCCTTGCTGAGAACTGGTTTCTAATGGGCTTTTCTGCGCAGTGACGGAAGGAGAATTAGGCTTGGGCCATTTAGTAAAAAGCATATCAAACTCTTCCTCAGTGGAAATTTTTATGCGGCTACTATCAGGAAGCCTAATGTTTATGGTTCCATCAAGAGTCCAAACATTCTTCATGCCGAAATGTCGGCATGCCTTCTTATATGTACCCTGTCTCATTTTAGTGAGAAACTCCGATACTGTGTATGGTGTATTCTTTAATTTTGCCTTAGATCTCCAGACTTCAGATTTAGTATCATAACTTTGGAAATGAACAAGTACAGCTCTTGTCCGATCACTGCCCGGAGCTCCCAATCGATGACAGCGCTTCAAGGAAGAGTTGCTTATATGTGAAAGGCCCAATTTATTATGAACAATTTCAAGTACCTCCTGTTCTACATTTAATCCAGACTCTTCAGGAATACCATTAAAAAGTAGTACCTTACGCCTTTGTCGCATATCTATTTCATCAACTGCATTAGTACACCTCCGAAATTGTTGCTGCAGAATACTAAACATGTTGCTCACTAAATCTTTAAAAGCATAAAACTCCTCACTTAGCTGAACCAAGGTTGGATTTGATGGGACTAAAGCAGCTTTTAAGCGTTTCTCAAACTCTGACATCTTTTGCATCCAATCAACTTCAAGTTCCTTCTGCACCAGATCAACCTTGGTGACATTTGCCATCATGCGTTAATCACTTTAAATGTATAAATATAGTTACTCCCTTGTAAGCTAAATGGAGCTATAGGGTGATGCAAGTAAGTTCTTAAATCTTCTTTAAACACATATGTTTATAATAACAATGTAAACAAAAATGCGTTAAGTCACTGATTTGAAAGTAATTGAACTTAAATTAGATATTAAACTATTTTTATTTGAGTAAATAAAACGGAGCTAACAAATCAACTGTTGACTTTTACACACCTACCCACCAAAAAAAAAAAAAAAAAAAAAAAAAAAAAAAAAAAAAAAAAAAAAAAAAAAAAAAAAAAAAAAAAAAACGGTTGTGATGAATGTAAGTACCATGTATCTCCAGGTCACAGGGCTCATCACTGGTTAGTATATAGGTTCCAAAAATGGGTTGCTTGCTGATCTCGTTATCGCAGTGTTTGGTAAGTGTCGTTCTTAGCTTTGTAAAAACAATCCAATTTTCTGCTTTAATTTGCTGTACTTTAACATCTTCAATTATAATAGCGTGTTGCGTGCAACAAGTAAGGTTATTCTCAAAGGGGAATGCCCAGTCTTCATAGACACTTCGGCCATGAGTGCCCACATATAAAAGCATATAGATATGATAATATGCAATTAAAACAATGAAATGGTAAAGGAATTGCTTTAAAAAAAGTCGGGGTTTTGAAAATATTTGAAGTTTTTATTTTCACAAATGCAGTTTTTTTAACAACTATTTTTATCGATTTTATCGCGTTTTATTTCTTTGATTTTTAATTCCAGACATTTCGGGTGCTTTCCAGCACCCATGGTTACGGCAGACTGAGGTGACCGACGTCCCAATGTCAGTGTTAACCCGGAGTACCTTCAGATTTTTAATTTTTATTTATTGTCCGATCTACAGAATGAACTTACTGTGTCTAGAAGTCTTGCAGTGGTATGCTTGGGTTTTTAATTTCATTAATTACAGGGTCCTAAGCAGGTGGTAGTACCAAGCCTCCTTCCTAAAAAAGAATTTATATATTAGATATTATATAGAATTTATATAATAAAATACACTTTACGACTAATAGTGATGACTTGCAATTCTAGCCCTAAGTAAAGATCAGCTAGGGCTTAACTTTATTCCTTCCATAATGCTGCTCCTCTGGTTATTACAGAGTTCTATCCGGTAGCAACCATTAAATCTTATATGCTCACCATAATAGTAGCGAGCTTGCTTTAATTGGTATGTGACACAAGCAATTAATATTAAGTCGCTGTAAGTTAAAACAGGAAATTCCCTAACATTTTAAAGTCTACATTTATATTTCTAAAGTCTGCCTGCCCTAGCATTTAGATTGTTTTCCCTAGAATACTCAGAAAAGTCATTATTTGTCTCCATATTTTGATGAACTATTTCAAGTATTTGAGCCGCATCATCCCTGTCCCTTATTTTTGTGTGGAATTTATTAACTATAAAGTCCGTTCTCAAACAATTGCTTCTATAGAATCAATGCAGCGTCTCCAGATCCCTGACTTTTGTTTCTCCCCTGTTACTCAGGATGAAATTAAAAAAGCTCTGTTAGCCATTAAATCCAAGGCTGTGGGTTATGATGAAATTAGTAAGCAAATGGTGTCTATGATTCTTGAGTACCTTCTTCCAGCTATAACACACATTATAAATTATTCTCTGGACTCAGGTCAATACCCTTCTGCATGGAAAAAAGCTTTTGTAAGACCTCTTCCTAAAATACCTAATCCTGTTTTCCCTAACCATTTTCGTCCTATTTCAATTCTCCCATACCTCTCTAAGGTTCTGGAAGCCTGTGTTTTTAAGCAAATATCTGTATTCGTTGCAAAACATAACCTGCTGAATGAATTTCAATCGGGGTTTCGCTCTGGTCACAGTACTACCACTTCGCTTATCAAAGTCACAGACGATATAAGAAAGGGCTTAGATGAGCAAAAATTAACAGTGGTGGTGCTTATTGACTTTTCAAACGCTTTCAACACAGTGGATCATGGTATCCTCCTATCCATCCTTAAACACCTTAAATTTTCATCCCCAGCCTTGGAATGGTTTTCTTCTTATATTCGCGGTCGCCAGCAATCGGTTCGCTCAGGTCAGCGGTTTTCTGCATGGGCTGAAATTGAATCTGGTGTGCCGCAAGGCGGAATACTTTCTCCTATTATGTTTTCCTTATTTATAAATTCTATCTCCTCAGTTTTAGATTGTTCGTACCATCTGTATGCGGATGATCTCCAGCTCTATGTACAATCAAGCTTAAACAATCTTAACTTTGTAATACACAAATTAAATGATAACCTGGAAGCCATAAGAGAATGGTCATGTAAATATGGCGTTTCTGTTAATCCTGCCAAATGCAAAGTTGTAATATTCGGAAGTTCGCAATTATTGGCTAAGGTTGATTATGGATATCTCTCTCCTGTATTTTATAATGGAAGTTTGATTCCATATTGTGATTCCATAAAAAATCTTGGCCTGTACATGGATAAAACTATGACCTGGAAATTGCAGATCTCTGAAGTTAGTCGTAAAGTTGTTGCTACCTTGCGTTCCCTTTATCGTCTTAAAAATTTCCTACCCGTCAAAACCAAGCTAATGCTGGTTCATTCCCTTATTCTACCTATTATCGACTATGCCGATGTATGTTACCCAGATCTGTCAGAAAATCTTCTAAACAAGTTGGAGCGCCTTCTTAATAATTCCATAAGGTTTATTTTTGGTTTACGTAAGTATGACCACATATCATCCTATCGTTCAAAGCTTAAATGGCTACCTATACGTCAAAGGCGATGCTCTAGAATTTTACTTGTACTATATTCAATTTTAAACGATCCCAGGTCACCTTCTTATCTTAAGGATAATTTTCATTTTTTTCATCCGATCGACGGTCGAACATCCCGACAGTCAAACCGTCTGAGGTTAAGGTTTCCACAGCATAAGTCAAATTTTTTCAGGTCGTCTTTTACGATACAAGCTATACAACTTTGGAACACCCTCCCCAACGATATTAAGAATGCCACAAATAAAAAAGCTTTCAAAGTTCTTCTCCGAAAACATTACCTGAAGGAAACTACTAATTAACATTATTTTTCCTTAATTTTGTCTTCTTTCTTCTTTTTTACTTCAACTTCAAATATTTATCTCAATATATATTATTCAAACATTATATTAAATATATGTGTATATATGTGTATGTATGTATGTATATATATATATATATATATATATATATATATATATATGTATATATATGTATATATATGTATGTATGTATTATTGTACGTATATTGATACTATATGTGTGTATATTTAAATGTAATGTGTATGTATGTAATTTGCATATATGTATATTTTAGTGTATAAGCACTTATTTACGTATAATGGTCGCACCTGCCAACAATTATCCTTGCCACCCAGGGTTGACTGGCAGAGAATGCCACATGGCATTAAGTCCGCCCTATGTACCCTTTAGCTTAAGGTGTTACGTGTAAGTTTATAAATAAATAAATAAAAATAACTATAGCAGAAGCCACAGCAGTCTATCATCAAATGTGTAGAAGCCCTGTTAAAGTAATTTTGATGAAATATTTTAAATTCAGTTTTAAAAATGCCATTCACCACCTCTACTACCCATATCGACACATAGTCACGGCTCTGGATTTATTAGCATATCTTGTCATTAACTGAGATTCACCATCTGCTGGAGACATTTCTGCGACCCTTAGACATCCACATCTATCCTCGATTACAAATCAAAATGCAGATGCGTTGTCACCCGTGAGGACTAAGGTCATTTTCTCGTTTCCAGTAAAAAGGGTCTCCGGTTCTCTACACTCACCATACAAAACACAGCAGCATTAAGCTACTATTTCACGCTGGTATTCTGTGAGAGGGTGCTCCTTCCCCGGTCGAGCCGACCCATTCATGCTACAACTATACTTCTAATATAACTGCAGCATGGCTCTACCAAGTATAACACACATACATAGTACTTGTCACTATGTATGTTTGTTATCGCAAAATGTAGTTAATCACAAAAGAGACATACTTGCAATGCTGATGGAACTGTTACAACCTGGTAAAAAACATTGTGCTTTTATATAATTAGTTAGCAGTACACTGTGTGATGTATGATCTAAGCTTTGTTGTTCTGGGTGCAATACATTACTCACTTCAGATTGCAACGAGGACGGACTAGATGATTCAGATGGTTCCCGTTCTGCAGTTGAACATGATGCTGTTCTATCAGTTCATTGCCAGCAATTATGATATACACGGCATGACAACTGAAATAATGTAAAATACAAAAAATGAAGTCAAAGTGAAAAAATAAAAATAAAATAGATTTATTTCAAACTCAAATATAAATAAAATATTTATCAAGTTAAATGTTACTGCACAAGGACGGATTTAATGCCCTATATTATTTAATAATTAAGGCCTGACAGACTACCAGCAGTCCAAAAACAATGAAAAATCAACTGTCTCCTTTCTTGGTAGTTGATAAAACTGGTCAATCTCATAAATAAGCTAGTATGTTTGTCAGATATAGCTAGGGCAAATGTGAAAAAATAAAACAAGTTCTTGAGTTGATATACAATCAGTGTAAAAACATGTATAATTATCATATATATGGATCACATTTAATAAATTGAAATGTTAAACATGTTAAACACTTACCTCACGTACCGCAAATAGTTCCTCACGTGGAAAATCGAAGACAAACAATGTGTGTGATCTTATTCTCATAAGTGTCAGTGCCACAGCTGATGTATAGATGTTCAAGACGAACTATTGGTGCATTTTGCGAGTGCCACACTACACGTTCACTGTACTCGAAACTTGTACCCATTGATTTATATGTTACACTAGATCAGTAATAACCGCGCCAAAGCGTTGTCACTTCACATAAGGCCACAGCCTTATACTCAGCGAACGTCGGTTCAGTGTTCAAGGTGACGCCGTCCGAGTTAAGCCGAACGATTCACAACAAAAAATGGGTAAATGCGTAGTGAAAGAATGCGTTTCAAGGTCACAAAAACATAATAAATCAAGCGGAATCACTTTCCATACGTAAGTTTTAATTTATATATTCATATTAACGTTTAAAACACTAAAAAATTAAATAAAATATCGAATATTGCAATTTAGGTTCAATGTTGCCACTTTTCCGCCTTTGTGATTTTTCCACATTAATGGGAGACTGTATAATTTATGGAATAAGTTAATTTTGTTTTAAAATAAACAAGTAAAATTGATTGCTTAAAAATAAAAACTATGTTTCAACCTTTATACAAAATAATTATTCTTATTTTAGTTTATTCATGAATGGTCTATTAATTATATTTTATTATTTTATATTATATTAATAAATTTGCAGTGTACCTAAAGATGCAGCACGCCGTAAGAAGTGGGTGGAAATAATAAGGTTGTTAAGAAAGGAGACTGACTGGGTGCCTTCTAAATCTACTGTCATTTGTTTATATAAAAACATATTTTATTTCATTACTTATGCTTACTTCTGTTCATCTAATAAGAAAATATACAAATTTAAAATAAAAACAATTTACTGCAACTTTAAAAAAAACTCCTTTATATTGCTCATTTTGGGTAAAATTTCATAAAGTATGCAACACCAACCCGCCACTGCATGTTTGTGTGTCTATATTTATCTAATCTTAGGGACGATATTGTTTTCCGCGACTTGTGTAAGTGAGACAGATATATGTTTACTTAAAAATTTTAATGATTTCAAAGCTACGTCGTCGCATTTGGATAGTGGTTACACTTTGTTCGACGCGCGGCAATGTGGTTTGCTCCTCTAGTCTTGTATAACTCAATGCTTGTACCTAATAAAGAAGCTACAATTATTATATTGATATTATTCAAGTAAACTCAGTTATAAAGCATTTCTTAGAGGAAGACATACCACATCGTGATATGTACCAACTATTTACCTGCTGTGTTCGAACCAATTGTTGAGAGATCAACAATTGCATTTTACTTTTACAACAAAACAATAACACGTAATTTAATTCTTGTGACATAACAGTGACAGCGGCCTACCTGTCGGATACGATGTTGCCACTTAACTGTCATAAAATCTATGGAATGATATCGATTTTTATTCGATTAATAATATCATAAAAAGAATAATCTTTGACGCGTTTTAAGTTCTGCACGCTTTTTAAAATATAATTTCCTTTATTTATTGAAACTCTATTTCAAATGTATTTTTAAGAACAGTTAGCTTGTGCTGTATTGTTTTGTTATGCTTTAGAGAATTCGTGGTAAATCAGCTGGAAATTAACTTCTTGAATTATCATAACATGATTCCATTTTAAATGTTATGTTAAAAACAGATAAGAATAACAGTTAACTTGTGCAGTAGCGTTTTGTTATACTCTAAAGAATTCTTGGTAAATCAGCTAGTAATTCGCTTGTTTAATTATCATAACTATAAATGTGAAGGTTGTCAATGAATTCAACCGAGCCTATAACAACGGTTGTTTTAGTTTTTAACGGTTGACTGCCGCTTTTGATGACTTGAAATTAATAAAAACCTATTTTGCGCAATAAGTTTTTTCTCTTTGGTAATGAATAAACCACAGAAACCCCTTTAATGTATAATAGTCCTTTTTTTGATACAAGTAGCACATTTTAAGGAACCGCAAAAACAACTTTGTTATTTATACAAACACTATGAAAAACAAAATAATTTGTTGCTGGCGATAATGATAGTGGTATTTTGACTCGATTTAAAATATATGCTTGTTACTACTGAACTCTTCATGGGCCTGCGAGTCCGACTCGCACTGAACCACTTTTTTTCAACATTTAGTTTTATTCTAATAAATAGTTTTTTCGTTTAAGCGGAGCTCTTTTACTTTAGGTTTATTACCTCTTTATCTATAATAATCAATCTGAGTAAGTAAAGTGTGTAAATACGATTCTTAAATTGTAAAAATAATAATTGGATTTGAACATCTTAGGTAGGTATTTAGTTTTATTTATTTAGAAAATATTAATCTCACAATTATTTATTGTAATAATATAATTTATCACACAGCTAACGCCCTCATTAGCAATCTAATGGTGAAAGAATTTTCAAAATCGGTCTAGTAATTTTTGAGATTAGCCAAAAAACGTATTGTTGTGTGAATAAGTCAACTAGCGCCATCTAGTATCAGGAACGAGAGCGAGGGGAGCTCTGCAGAGAATGACATCACACTCTCAACCGACAGCGCCATCCGAAGAACTAAGTTTCTAGAAAATCTATACTCGCAAACTCGTCGTTTTAATTTGTGTAAAGTAAATTAAAGTGTTAATTTAGGTAATTTTATCGGCAATTTTTATTGTCACGAACCTCAAGCTCGTAACAGTATTCATTGAAAGTGGCGCCCTCTATAATAAAATTAACCCTATATTAGATATCTAAAATTATACATAACAATCTAGTGGTGAAAGAATTCTTAAAGTTGGTCAAGTACTTTACGAGTTAAGCGAATAAAATATTCTTTGATAGTAGCTCCCTCAATAATAAAATGCATCCTACGTTTTAAGCACCATAGCAAAAAACGATTCAACATAGCCTAATCCGCACACACAGTAAAAACATAACCATCCTTTTTCGTCTGTAGTCGGTAAACATTTGGTTAATAACGGTTGCGTATCGACTGCTTTGGATAAATATCCATTGTCAACGGTTATTTTAAACCTATATCATAACATCGTGATAATTATCGAAAGATCATATAAGCATTGTAATAATGACACCATAAGTAATCGATCGAAAAGGGGAATCGATTTTTTAATGATTTTTGTGATTGGCAACATTTTTTATTTTATTCACAGACTAATGAATTACGTATTTACCTAATTTTATTTTTATCTTTTCGGTACTTTTAATTTGTGCAAAAATATTCCCATTGTTTTAGGATAAATGAATACCGCGATTAATAACCATAAATAAAGATATATTTTTTTAACAAATGCACATTGTTGGGCGTTCCATGGCCTAATATGGGCATCCCCCTTTCATCAACTGTTCTATAGTGTTATATATTATAGTGTTTGGTAAGTGTCGTTCTTAGCTTTGTAAAAACAATCCAATTTTCTGCTTTAATTTGCTGTACTTTAACATCTTCAATTATAATAGCGTGTTGCGTGCAACAAGTAAGGTTATTCTCAAATTTCATCAATTGTTCTATGGAGGTAAGTCCAGGGTAGAGGGATCTATTTTCTTCGGTACACAGGAAATCATTACCAGCAGCAAGCGGGCGACGTGGTTTCAGGTTTTACCAAATTAGATTCGGTTTGTGGGCACACTAAATTTTCGGTATTGGATATTAGTTTTAAATGATCTAAGAGTTCTGTAGAATTTACAATAGATTGATGAAGTATAGATACTCTACTAAAAGCTAGGGCAGTCTCTATTTCATTTAATTTATCAAATATGGTTCGAAAATTGCTTATAAATAAATTAAATAATCCAAAAATATATGTAGAGAAAACCCAGTTATTTTCTCTAGTCATTAGATGATTTAGCATTGTCTCTACACTTTTTAGGCGTGCATCTAGCATAACGGAATTATTATTTATGGTTTCAGTGGCATTAATAAAGCTGTCCAACATTTTAGAGACTAAGGTGAGTTTCCTATACACGATAATTTGGTTGTGACTTAACTCCGAGGTAAGTTTATCATACTTTAGAGCATCTTCATGATCAAGGTTTCCCGTAATATTTTTTAGAACTGACCCTAATGGATTCAGGATCCGCCTCTTAAAACGTTGCGGCATAAGTTGTTGAAATTTTTGAACGGTTAAATCGCGTATGATCTGCATGGGTTTTAACGCTTATAAATTCGCGAGGGTATAGTTCTTTTATTTCAATTAGTTTAGTGAGTTTACGATATTGAGCCATAATTAGATTTAGGTCGTCATAAATGTTTTCTAAATTTAAAATTTTTATTATAGTCCAGTGATCTGTTTGTGCATATGCTTGTCCTTGTTTTACCGGAAGTATCCCTGGGTTCTCCTCAAGTGACTGCAGATGATGGGCCAGGATCGGCATCGCAATCATCAGTATGCACCACCTGTGGAGGGCGTTTGATATTTTTAATCGGGGCTTTAGTCTTTCTTTCACCTACTTTTATTGGCACTATATTTCTTTCGGCTTTGCCTACTACTTTAGCCTTAATATATCGCGGTCTGTCTTTGCTTTTTCTTTTGTTGGTATCTTTAGCAAATACAGTCTTACCACACGGAAATGCTATCACATCTTCACCGGCTCGCTTTTCCCTAATGTTTTCTTTAATCGCTACCATATTTTCTGCTAAATGTTTGTTTATGAATTTTGTTCGCTTTGCATGGTCTCTTACTAAGTGTTGGAAATACTGCTTATCAATTTCTGTATTAAATGGAGTGTAGTATCCGAAAACTACCTCGAAAGATGTAAGCTCTGTTACCGAATGAATGGTATTATTATATGCTAGTATGGAATACGTCATAACTGATGCCGCATGAGTAGGTTTTCTTTCGTATTTTGCCAATCTATAAATTTCTATAAACGTCGAGTGAAAGCGTTCTATAAGCACCATCGAGTTTGGGCTATTTGGGGTTCCGATGTGTTGTTCAATTTTATATAAGCTTAAGAATTCCTTAATTAATTCATTGTTAAATTCAGAGCCTGGGTCTGAACTTATTTTTTTGGAATTCCGTAAAAAGAAAAGTACTTCATCAAAGCTCGGACTACTTCGGGGGTAGACCTATTTGAAATTTCTATTGCTTGGCCTAATTTACTGAACGCATCTATAAGAGTGAGATAATGCTTTCCTTCGATGTTAAACAGGTTTATAAATATTTCTTGAAACAGAGCATCTTATGTTTGGGTTAATTGAAGTATAGGTTTGATTGGCTTCCTGTCGTATTTCATTTTTTTATACGCGGTACAATTATTTATTATTGCCGAAACGGTTTCTTGTAAATTATCCCAGTAGTAATTTCTGCGGATTCTAACTAGCGTCTCTTTAATGCCCCGGTGGCATGTCTATCCTTCGTGATATTTAACTACAATCGCTCTTTGTTCTTTTTCATCTTCAACAAAAACTACTCGTTACGTACTGTTAGGAGGGCCGCTCTGAAGGTGTTTTTAAAAAAAAAACTTTTACACCCAATCCCAGAAGTTCTTTTGGTTTATTTCCCCAATATTAAATTAATACAAGAAATGTACAAAAAAACCGCGAACGGCGTGTGCGATATGCACTTAATATGGTTTGGAACTGCACTGCCTCGATTACCTCAAACTCTAGGCTTTTATAGTAAATATAATAATCGAGTCAGCGCTTTTATCTAACTAGGGTTGGACATAACATCTCCCCCCTTTTGACGGAGCTTATCCTTCTTTTTAATAAGGGATGAGCAGAGTCTTACAAACGATACAGTGAGAAAAAAAATGATTTGAATACAAAAATAATAAAAAAAAATAGTAAAATAGAATTGTTTCAATTATTTGTTATTATTATAAAATCAAATTGAGTTGATACAAAAGCATAGTAAAATTAAACTATTCTTAAACAATATCTTCACAAAATTATAAGAAATTATTTATTAACATTATGAATTAGTAATATAGTATTTTTTATAAGATTCGGTGAATAATGAAATAGTAGAAGATTCAGTGTATTAATGCTAGGATTTAATTTTTATTTCAAATACAAACATTTAGTAATATTAATATTTAAGACACCGTGTATAAAACAAAATATAAACTTATATTCTAATGTAACATGAAGCCTTATGAAATAAGTATAGTAAAGTAATATAGTTTTTAGTTATTACATAAGTTTCGATTTGATAAGTGAAATTTACCAAATGTTCTTTTCATTTGGTTTTTCACTGGCATATTGGGTAAGGATATAGAATCTTTTCTATCATCGTCTGATGATGAAACTTCAGTTAACTCAATAGAATTACTAACCTTCGATTCGTGTTTAACAATCCGTCGTGTACTGCACTGATTAAATATTTGTATGCAACAGCAAGAATCATTATTTCTCTTAATAGAGCAACAAAATATTTTATAGGAAATATATAAAATTAAGGGAAAATCAAAAAGTATGTAAATGATGAATAGTATTTACCATATTTTATTATGTGAGATTGTTCTTGAACTCTATTGATCTCATTTTCTAAGTTATTTAAGGAATGGTAAGAATATTTCAGAGTTTCCATGTCTAGGCTAGTTAAAGATACAGTATATAAGTATGGAATTGATTTATTTAAAATTTCTTTATTACAACAATCGTCTTCTGTAATATTAAAGTTTAAATTCATTTTATTTTCGATTTTAATAGATTTAGTTGTAGATGGCATTAATTGAATTGTCTTAGAGAAACCAATACAGCTTTCGTTTAAACTTAGGATACCTGTTCCTAAAATAGTGAAATCTTGTATTATATTATTACATTTTATAGTTAATTTACATTTCTCAGACTGTACATAGATAAACTTATTATTATTTATTTTATACCATACATCAATTTGTCCATATAAAAGTTTGGAGTTACATTGAGGTGGTAAAGATAACGTTACTTCGGTTAACAATTTTGTTTCACAACATGGATTCTTTATTGTAGAAAATATAGAAATTAAAGGACATATAGAATAATCATTATTAATAATATTACAATCGTTTAAATTATCTAGCAAACTATAACTAAGTCTATCTTCTGTTATTCCAAGATAAGGCTTGGTAGGTTGGATTAGAGCGAAAGAGTTAGGATTATTAGGATTATGAGGGGTTGGTAAAGGTATGCATTTGTATAAGGTGAACTTTAAAGAAGAAATCAGTGGTATGCGTAATATGAAAATTATTCTTCTATTATAATAAAAAGATGTGAGTTTTGAAATATCTATCAAATTGTGTATATTTTCAATCGTTAATGGTACTGGAAACTCTAATCGCTTATTTATATAATTACTCTGTTTTAAAAGCTGGCGAAATAAGTTCGTAGGAGCTATTACACTAGGATGTAGAATGTTTGCTTTAGAAAATAAGATAGAGTTTAGTACATTATCCAAGAAATTAGAAATAGTGGCTAAAGAGCTTTCTATTATGTTAAGTAAAGCATATATTTTAGAAATATGTGATAATTGATTATTATTTCTGACAATTTGGGATAATACAATATTTAAAGAATTTATTTGAGAATTTAATTTATTTTCATTCATATTTAATTTATATATCGTTGAGTTAAATACATTAATAGAAGATTTAATTATGTGAATATTATCCTTCATTAATTTTAAAAGTTCGGATTCGCTATTTTGACAAGCGCTAATGGCTGCATCGTATTTTCGTGCATCATCAGCATCTAAAGTTCCAAAAAAGAATTTCAAAATTTCTCCACCGAATTCTAAAGCTCGTTTATGCCTTGTTTGTTCCTCGGTAGGGACTATATGCGAAAGAGATTCGAATTTAGCAAAATTAGAATTTAATAATACTTCAATAGGACTTATGATATCATTACATTCAACGAAACCATGGAGTTGGAAGTTTTCGCAGAGCGTTGCAGTTTTCATTATAAGCGAATGTATATTCTCTAGATGTGGCTTAACTGATACTACGTCTATATGAGTTACAACATTCCAAAAATCATTATAAAAATTAATTGTAGTTATTTGATCGAAATAAATACCTGGACTATTATAAATAGGTAGAATTTGAGTTTCCGCGTTGAATTGGTGGCTTATGGCCCTGAAATAGAGTGAAATTAAGGATGAGCTGGTTTAATTTCATTAACATGGTATTTTATGTGCTTACGACCTATGAGAAGGGTTACGTTATGTTTGCCATTTAATTTAATAATTTTATAAGGACCTTTCCAGATAGGAGATAAGGCTTTGCGAAGTCTGTGGTGGCATTTTAAGTAAACCATATCGCCTGTTTTGTAGGATATGTCTGTACTATTTTTGTCATAATAATTTTTCGATGTTTCTTTATTTTTAATCATGTGTTCTAATGCTTTTTGTCGACTAAAGTTCATGCGGTATTGTAATGCGCGGATATATTCATGATAAGTAGTGTCATTGCTCGTATTATATAAAGAATTTGGTATTGTGGGTTTATGCCCATATAGCAATTCATAGGGTGTATATGTAGTAGTGGTATGAGGGGTAGTGTTGTAAGAGAATACTGCGGTTGCTAAGTAACAATGCCAATCATTCTGATTTTCATTAACGAAAGATTTCAGGTATTCCTTGAGTGTAGCATGACTACGTTCTAAGGCACCATTTGTTTGGGGATGATAGGGGGTAGCATATAAGGGTTTTATTCTAAATATTTGAGTTACCTGTTTAAATAATTCCGATGTGAAACATGTGCCGAGATCCGTTAATATTGTTTTAGGAATTCCAAATAATGAGATAAAATGAACTAGTGTACGAGCTACTTCATCACTGTTGGAAGTTATCATTGGGTATACACATAAAAACTTGGTTAGGTCATCTTGTAGAGTTAATATAAATTTAAAGTTTTGCAAGCCGGCTTCGGGTAGCGGACCGACTATATCTAAAGCTAATCTTTCGAATGGTTTTGTACTTGTGGAGGTTATCACCATTGGAGCCTTATTACATGATCTCAGTGGTTTATTTACTTGACACAATTTACAATTTTTTACGTAATTTTCTATATCAGAACGCATGTTTTTCCAAAAATATAGATCCTTTAAACGATTTAACATTCTTTTAATTCCGGGGTGACCAGCAATTGTTGAGTCGTGATTTTCTTTGAGAATTTGTGGAACTTCGGCAGGAGTAGGGTAAATAATTTGATTTCGGTATATATGAATTTTAATGTTAGTATTATGAAATATGTAAGCAATTATGTTGTATATTTTCATATAGGATAGTTTAGAGAACGGGTCAGCAAAATCGGAAATGGCTAAGTCAGTGATTTGACTATTTTCTGTTAATATATTATCGCGTAGTTGCATTAGTAAATTGTATATATTTCGGTATGTTAACTCTTCGAAATGGTGAATTTTCGTATATAAGAAATAGTATATTTTATCATTTTGCTTAAGGCTGCTTTCTCGAAAAAAGCTTGAAAAAAGCGTGCAGATGAACCAACTTTTCGTCGGCACTTACAGAGAAATTACATCTGAAAAAAATAGCTAGTAATCTACATGATATGATACGTAATTTGGTTTAGCCATAATTTTTCTATCGTTGTCACATAATAAATAAAAAAATACCAAAATCACCTCCAAATCGTTGAGATGAAACCACTTTACTCCTTCATTTTTTATCAAAGGAATATAAAAAAAATATCTACTGGTTTGCAATACAAAATAAAATAATTTGGTTTGGTTACTTTTTAGAAATATGTATTATTTTTATGATAATAAATTAAAAATGCGTCCCGGTTAAATACTGCGTCTATATCACCCCCGCACTCGTCCACGAATTCAGTGCGGGGCGCATCGTGTTGTTAGGTGGACGTACGCCGCGTTGCGAGAGCTCAGCACTACGAAATGAAATCGTAAAATATTACTGCAAAAATTTAGTTTAGTTTGTAAAACATGGGGAATAAGCAGAAACGACGAAAAAAATAGTACAAACAAAAGGGTATACATTTATCAAGGTAAGTTTTAAGTTTTATCTACATATTTCATAATATTAGACAGGTGCTGTTTATAAAATACCTATATTCAAACAAAGTCGTCGTAAGTATAATACTTCTGTGCCATAGAGTAGTGAATGATCACAGAAGGACCATTTTCACGCAACATTTTCAATACTTTCAGCCAATACTTAATATAAATTTTTCTTTTCGGTACTTATGTAAAGTATATTTATTTATTAATTTATTCTGATTCGTTGTGGTTATTTATGACAAGTTAATTTTTCTGCAGGTCTTGTTTAGCTACAACTACCGACGAAAACTTTGGCAAAACTGAAAATTCTCCTGAAGTAGGTATTAATTATGATTATAGGTTAGGTACTTGCTAGTAATTTGTTAATTTATCGATTACCGGCTTAATTATTTTCGATAATAAATATATTATGTTTATTTTTTAATTTAATCTTTTTTATTTATTCATTATATAGTTTATTTTTTTAAACCGTGGTAGCTCAGTTAACGCTCGCTGTAAATATAACAGAACGCGAGTAACCCGGGTTCGATCCCCGCCGGCACCAATGAAATTGTTAATTGCAATTTTAAGTGCTGATTTACCACGTGCTCGGCGGTGAAAGAAAACATCGTGAGGAAACCTGCATGTCTGAGGAATAAGAAAAAAAATATTTCGAAGACATATGAAGTTCGTCAACACGCATTTGGGCAGCGCGGCGGACACTTCCTTGCCCTAAACCCTCTCAGAAATGAGGGGAGGCCTGAGCCCAGCAGTGGGACGTATATAGGTTGTAACTTTACTTTACTTTTATAGTTTATTTATTCATTATATATTATACAAAGCAATAAACTTGACATGCAATTTTATTTATCTAATCATATAAATATTTTTTAGGAATGTTTTGCTGAGGTAAATCATATAAAAAAATCACTACCCTTATGTAGTGAATCCATTAGCTCTATCAGAGAAGTTGAAGGTGATTCTATGGATTTGGAGGTGAATGTAAGTAATAATTTGTAATAACTACGTATACATATTTTATTTTTATTGTAACTATATGTATAACTGCTTTCATTTTAGGCACAAGATGATTTGGGCACTCAAAAACTACGTTCTCTACCGATTGACATGTTGACTCCCAAGCATGTTGTAAGGTCTGTTGAAGAACTTGAAAATTATTCAGCTCCTTGTGAAGTATGTACTATCGATTTGATCTTACAATGCACTTGAACATCTTGAATAATTTAATTTTAGCTTAAAATCATACTAACTATTTACAGGTAGACACGGCCGAATCTTCTGAGAAAACATATCAACTTGAAGGTCGAAGAATTCTCAATTTAAAAACATTTTATTCAAAATTACAAGAAATATCTTCGCATGGACCTTTCAATTGTGGTCTCGGTAGCGTGGAAATTGTTTCTGAAAAACAAACCGGTTATACAAGAGAAAAAAGAAAACGACAAAGAGAAGGAAATAGAACTAAGAAAAGAAAAAGAGGTTGAAGAGAAAAATTAACACAACGAGAACGAAGAAGAAAAAAAAGAAGATTTTGTCGGGCTATCGAAATTCCCGAATGTAAATATGTGAACACGGAGAAATAAGTGAGGATGAAGAAGTTCAACCAACCAAAAGAATAAAAATACTTGGTGGAAGAAACTTAAATTTCAGTGAATTTTAGTTATATTCTATTTGTTTATAAAAATACAACATATAATATGACATACACTTGTGCTAATTCTACCTACTTAGCTACCTTCTTTACCGACCTATCTACACTATCTGCCCTACCTAGAAACCTTTCTCAGACTTTAAAGAATATTTGATAAAAATATATTAACCGAGTTGGTCCAGCCATTCTTGAGTTTTGCGCTTAGCAACACATTTAGCCATTCATTTCTATTTATATAAAATATAAATAAAAAGATACATCATTTTTCAAGCCAGACTGATTTATACTAAAGGTATAGTTTCTACCCGCGGCCTCGAAAGCGTTTAACAATTTTATTCGTAACTATAGCCTGAAAAGTACATCCACGTCAATAGATAATAAATAAAAACAAAATTGGACCACTATAAATGCGCTACACATAAAAATTAATTTAACTTTCACGATGATTTGACCTTCTGTTATTTCGCCACTCTGTGACCACACAAAGCGCGGCAACGCAAGTGGCGGCAAGGTGCGGGCCGCGGCGCATCTTTTCAGAAAAGCCGCTACCCGCATGCGACAGAAAAGACTTTTCTGTCGCATGCGGGTAGCGGAGTGGCGCGGAGAGGTGTCGTTAGCTCCGCCCAAATGCACAAGGCTCTCTAGTATATATACAGTAATCTATGCACAAGGCCATTGGCGTGAATACAAGCCTTAACGCAAGAGATAGTGTACGGTTCTCGTTCTGAGTTTATTATACCTTCAGGATTTTGTAGCTGAGATAGAATATTTTTACAATATGGAATAGATTCATCAAAGTCGAGAGATACTGGGCAAACAATATTATTTAATTTAGAGAGGTGTAACGCTTCTTGATGTTCTTCGATTACAGTATTTGTAGAAATGGATCTAGTAAATTGTTTTTTAAAATAAGATTCGTATTTGAGTTTGTTAAGGACTACATTTGAATTTAAGGCGTGAATGGGTATGCGTGAAAGAGCATCGGCGTTTGAATTTTGTTTTCCTTGCTTATAAAAAATTTCATAGTCATATTCCTCTAACTTGAGGCGCCAACGAATTAATCTACTTCCTGGATCCTTGACATTAAAAAGCCAAACTAAAGGTCTGTGATCAGTGACTATTTTAAACTTATTACCATAAATATAGGGTCGGAATGTTTTTACGGCGAAGAGTATAGCTAAACATTCTTTTTCTGTTGTTGAGTAATTGCCTTCCTGTTTATTTAATGTTCTTGAGGCATATGCGATCGGTTTGTCTTTTCCGATAGGGCCTTGCGATAATACTGCGCCGACAGCATAATTACTGGCGTCTGTGGTGACAATGAATGGTTGAGAAAAATCGGGGTATTGAAGTAACGGGGCTGAAGTTAGTTTTTCCTTTAACAAATTAAAAGCTTGGGTTTGTTCTTGTGTCCAATTAAAATTAACATTTTTTTTTAACAATGACGTAAGGGGTTTTGTAATTTTTGAGAAGTTATCTATGAATCGGCGGTAGTAACCTACTAGACCTAGAAATGATTTAATTTCCTTGGGATTTTTGGGAATAGGGTAGTCGGATACTGCCTTCACCTTGTCAGGGTTAGGTGTGACACCTTTGTCGGTTATTACATGACCTAAATAAGTGACTTCGTGTCGAAGGAATTCGCATTTGTCTGGTTGTAGCTTTAAATTGAAGTCTCGAAACCTATCAAAAACAAGACGTAATTTTTCCATATGACTTTGAAGATCGTGGCTGTAAATGATGCAGTCATCTAGGTAGACGAAACAGTGGAGACCTTGGAGACCAGAAAGGACGGTATTCATGAGACGTTGGAACGAATTTGCAGCACTTTTTAATCCAAAAGGCATGCGAGTGAATTCAAAATGACCGGAAATGCCATTTATATTGGTTACAGTAAAACCAGTCTTTTCAGCATCTTTAGGATTGAGAGGAATTTGATGGAAGCCGGAAACTAAATCGAGTGTCGAAAAATATTTGGAATGCCCTAATTGATCTAATATATCGCTAATTAAAGGAATGGGGTAAACTTCGTTTATGGTCGCATCATTAAGTCGCCTGTAATCTATAACAATGCGCCATTTCTTTTTGCCCGATGCGTCCATTTTCTTAGGCACGACCCATACTGGGGCGCTCCACGGAGATATTGACGGCTTAATTATATTTTGTTTTAACATCTTTTTTAATTGTGCGTCTACTTCGTCTTTATGACATTCGTTAAAACGATATGACTTAACATGAATAGGAGGGGTGTTTCCTGTGTTGATTGACATTCATTTTTGAACCACGAAAATACTAATATTTGAGTGTTGGATCGCGTTTGTACATGTGAGGTCATCTCCTTCAAGATAAAATATGTCTGAGTATTGTGAGCAACAATCTAATAAGAGTTTTTTTTCCTCTGAGTTTAAATGAGAATGACGAATTTGTTCGCAGACGCGTTGGACACGATTAGAATAAGTTGTAGAAATAGTATTTATATTATTACAAGATTTAAAAGATTTGGAATATTCTTTAAAGTCAATTGGTATTAAGTTAACTTTGAAATTTTTTATTTTAATTTGCGATTCAGTTGTGTTTAAAACAGAAACATTAACTCTTTTATTCGCCTTTAAAGTTACTAGGCAGTTCGCTAAATAAACACCATTACAAACGGTTTGATCTAGTATGAGTGCATCCTTAAGGTGACGCAACTCGGACGGGTCATTTGACACGGAGCATTCGATAACAGTTTCGCTACGCGCTGGTATAATGTATGTAGGTTCCGAAAAGTGGATAGGCACAGATATAGAATTTTTGAAACAAAGTGAATAAGTATGATAATCAATGTTTACTTTAAAATAACTGAGAAAGTCACTTCCTAATATTCCGTCATAATCAATATTAATATCGTCGGATGTGACATGAAATTTATATTTTATGGAAAAATTATCTAAAATAAAATCTAACAGTAATGTTCCTAATGTTTCGTTGCAAGATTGAGTGCTGTTTATACCCTTGAGTTTTACGATTTCATCAGAAAGCTTAAAGTTTCCATTTAAACTCGATTTTTTTATAATAGAGACACTTGCGCCTGTGTCGAGTAACAATCGTAGGGGTTGAACTGAAAAATTCGACCTAAAATAAACATGAGGTAGTGATGTTTTCTTGTTCGATGTGTTCATGCTATATGTTGGTATTTCACCTTTATTATTAATTGAATTATCAGTGGGATTAGCATGACTCGAAATTCCTTTTTGAGATGTATATTGTGGATAAGAGATAGTATCATTATGAGAGACAGAATTAGTATAAGAATTAGTGCAAGAATTAGTATTAAAATTATTTCTAAGACTCTGATGTTGATTCAGAGGTGTCCTGGGATAATTTTCCCGAGGTAATAAATAATTGGTACTATGACTTTGACTTTGTGTCAAAGATGGACTCGGATGCTGTTCCCGAGGTGTAGAATTAGAATAAGAAATAGTATTTTTTAAATTACATGATTTAGTAGGACTCGGCGGCATTTGACGTCGCTGAGATGTATTGTAAGAATATTTTGTACGATAATTATAACTAAATTCGTTATCATTATATATAGGCTTAGTATAAGATTTAGTATAAGAATTAGTAGAATAGTAATAATTATTTGTGCCTTTAAATGCTTTCGATTTCGGTAGGCACTTTTCCGAAATCAGATTTAGTTTAAATCTTCGTTACTAATATCGGCATTAGAGGTAGAAGGTTGTGCGTCACATAAATGCATATTATTTCTATTAGGTGCATGCGCACTGGGACTTGGTAACGTATTCGTCGTGCGAGTGTCTGGTTGCATATTATGACGAAGGCTATTGTTATATTGTCGCTTTCGACATTCGTTTATCATATGTCCCGGACTTTTACAATAACTGCATATTTTAATAGGATTTTTGCTTGAAATATTATGAAAATTAGAATGAGGGTTATTATTTTGTGGATTAACGTAATAAGCTCGATGAGATTGTTTTTTCTTATGATTATAGCAGTTAGAAGAATCATGACCAAATTTTTGACATATAGGACACTGTTTATAAGATTTGGAAGATATTTTGCTCAGAATAAATAGTTTTTCTTCTTCTATGGCATGCGTAATTGCCTCGCTTAAATTTTTCGGGTTTCGACATCTAACAATATATCCGTAATTAGAATTTAGACCTAATATAAATGTGTTGAGGGCTAAATCCTCCATAGCGGCAATTCTTCCTATTAGCTCGGACTTATTCTCGCAACTGTAATGTATGTCGGATTGTAATCGCGTTAAACAAGATTCGATTCTAAGTGAATATTGCATTACTGTTTCCGAATTTCCTTGCCTACAATTTTGGAGTTCAATTAAAAGGTGTGTGGAGTGCTTCTTCTCGCCAAAGGTAGTTTTTAGAAATAGTTTTAATTCATCCCAATTATTAAACGTTTTTAGAGAGCACGCGATTTGAGCTTTTCCTTCTAACTGGGATATGATATAACGATATAAAACTACTTGCTGTTCCGAGTTCGCGAGTGCTATGGCGTTATCACAATTTGTGAGAAAAGCCGGAAGTGATTCTCTATCACCATTGTAAGGTTTGATGAATTTTACAAGGACGGATAAGGGAATTTTGTCGGACATTTCTATTTCTTCTGGTTTGTCCTTTAAAGTTTTAACCTTATGCATATGGAATTAGATAGATTTAGGAGTTAGTAAATACAAAATTGGTAAAATGAGAATATTATTGTACACGACAAATGACAAAAGAATGTAAGGAAATAGAAGAGAAATAGTATAAATTTATAGCTAAATTAAAGTTACCTAACTTACAATATCACGATCACTACGGTGTACATTGGTTGCTATGCCGGTGTCGTGTTGCGATGACGTGCAGCGGAGTCGCGTTGCCGTGAGACCCAGGGAGTCGTTTGACGGCGGCGTCCACGTGGTTGTGCGATGGGAGTGCAGCAGCTCAGGGCAGGCTTACACGCTGGTGGTGTAGACTAACAGCCTTGATGAACTTCGGGTTGACGATGGTGTCCCAAGCTCGTGGGGCTGAGACCTCGTTGGTGCTTTGATGATGCAGGCTCACACTCGTGGGGTGGAGACTTACTGTCGATCTTTCACTTCAGAGTTTCCCAGGATTCGGATGCCACGCTACTGATGTACCGGTAGACCTTGCGACATCCCACTTCTGACACCAAATTTGTTAGGAGGGCCGCTCTGAAGGTGTTTTTAGAAAAAAAACTTTTACACCCAATCCCAGAAGTTCTTTTGGTTTATTTCCCCAATATTAAATTAATACAAGAAATGTACAAAAAAACCGCGAACGGCGTGTGCGATATGCACTTAATATGGGTTGGAACTGCACTGCCTCGATTACCTCAAACTCTAGGCTTTTATAGTAAATATAATAATCGAGTCAGCGCTTTTATCTAACTAGGGTTGGACATAACAGTACATTCGAAAAAATGAACCATGTCCTTTTTGAACAGGTGTATAATGATATTACTAAATTGTTTTCGATGTACTTCCCGTTCAAAATATATAAAATATTTAATTTTAGGCCTAAAATATTTCTTTAAAAATTCTTCTATTAACTCGGAATGATCTAATGGTAAAAATACTTCTAGTACCTTTTGTTTTTTTCTAGAAATATCTTTAACCTGACATTCATTTTTGAACCACGAAAATACTAATATTTGATTTGGCTTCGCATCGATAGCCTAATGTAATATTGGTATACCGTTCGACTCTAATTCTACGGCTGAATGCACAGTTTGGGATTTACTAGATTCTGTAGGCGATCGGATTGGGTATTCGGAAACCTTTTCTGAACTACTAATCGATATTATGTCGGAAAGAGACATAGGGCTCGCGGGAACAGTACTTGAGTCTGATATTATTACAGTGGACGTCGTGTCATTATGTCTTTTATTTTCAGCATTTAGTTTTTCAATTTCCTTAACAACGTCTTTTAAATGGTCCCTAAGCCTACACTCTGCTGTCGAAGTTAACGTCCATAGAATGACCTTCTTCGTCTGAATTTAGTGCATTAATTTTAATTCTGGATAGGGCGTCGGCGTTTGTATTCTGTTTTCCATTTTTATAAATAATCTCAAAGTCGTACTCCTGTAATCGTAGTCGCCATCTGGTGAGTTTACTGTTTAGTTCATTTAATGAGTAAAGCCAAACTAAGGGTCGATGGTCAGTGTAAATTACAAATTTCCGTCCGTAAAGGTATGGCCAGAAATGTTTTACATCCCAAATAATAGCTAAAAGTTCACGTTCGATGGTGCTGTATCAACTTTCAGTGTCACTAAGCGTCCTACTAGCGTATGCAACAGGTCTATCGCTACCAATAGGGCCCTGTGATAGAACTGCTCCTAAAGCTATATTTGAGGCGTCAGTTGTGAGGATGAACGTCTTTTCGAAATCCGGGTACTGTAGTAATGGTTCACTCGTAAGTATTTCTTTACATTTTTCAAACGCACTTATATATTTTTCATCGATGATTATTTTGTTTCGCTTTTTGAGTCATGCAGTTAGGGGTTGTGTGATCTTAGCAAAGTCTTTTACGAAGCGTCGATAATACGGTAGGGTATGGCCCTAAGAAACTTTTAATTTCAGTTGTTGTCTTAGGTATAGGAAAATTTAGCACAGCTTTAATTTTGTCAGTGTTCGATCGTAGCCCTTCTTTCGTAATAGTATGTCCTAAATATAAAACCTCCTTCCTTAAAAATTCAGACTTGTCTAATTGAATCTTTAGATTAGTCGTCCTAAGTCTGTCGAATATTGTCCGTAACTTTTGTATATGTTCTTCCAGACTGGTTGAAAATACAATTATATCGTCCAAATATACCATGCAGTGTATCCCCTGTAATCTTTATCTATTATATTATATATCTAATCCATAGCACACTGTCCATGGTCCGCTGGAAAGTTGCAGGAGCTGTCTTCAAGCCAATGGCATCCTGAGGAATTCATAATGGCCGTTTTGAGTGATAAAGGCTGTCTTTTGCCTGTCTTGCTCTTCTATTTCAATTTGATGGTAACCACTTGCCAAGTCAATTGTACTGAAATAGGAACTCTTCCCTAACTTGTCAAACAAATATGTTATGTTTGGTAGTGGGTATTTATCGTCGATTGTTATGTCATTCAAACGTCGATAGTCTATAACCATACGAAATTTAGTTTCACCAGATGCATCTAACTTTTTGGGTACCAGGTGTACAGGAGCATTCCATGGTGAATGTGACTCCTGAATAACATTGTCCTTTAATAGCTTGTTTACTTGCCTATTTATCTCGTCTACTTGCATTGGTGCCTGTTGGAAAGGTCTGACGTAAATTGGGTCTTCATTTTTTGTACGTATTTTATGTTTAATTTTATTAGCGAAGGTCAGTGGTAATTTGTCGCAGTAAAATATGTCTTTAAATTCTTGGCATAGTCTAAAAATTTTGTCGCGTTCCTCGTCGTTAGTGTGATCAAGTCTTAGCTTAAGTAGATTTTCTTCGAGTATCTTATCGATCTCTATGTCGTCATAGGTACTTGTCAAGTTTATGTCACATTGAGTAGTCTCGTACTTAGTAATGGTAAAAGGTCGTGTTACTGTCAATATCATTTCATTGTCAAGAACATTCTGTATGACTGTTGTGGCATAACCGTTATCGCAGTTTACCAATGCACTGGGCATTCGTACACCGCTGACAAACTCCTTATAATCAATGATTGCCTCTCCAGAACACTGGTCTGTTGGCAACTTTACGCGCTGTTCTGATCGTGGTGATAGTGTTATAACGTAATTTAAATTATTTTACATAATATTTTTACGTAATTTAAATTTTTTTATAATTTGTTTTATGTACAAGGTCTTTAAGGTCTACTATTGTATCTAATTGTTTCAATAGCTCATTACCTATGAGGCCGTCGTAACGAGAGTCGACATCATATAGGTAAAATTTATGACAATCCGAACTCTTAAAGGTGGGTGGTAGAGGGATTTGTATCACTTCATCGTGTCTACTAGAGGCGTGGGTGCTGACTGCTTCAAATGGTTCATGTGTTATATATTGATAAAAGTGTTGGTATGCCTTACGGGAACTGATAAAGGATCTAGTACTACCTGTATCTACCATTAATTTTGCATCTATTTCAGGAATATAAATATAGGGTAATTTGAGATTCGGATCACAATTTAATTCTATAACTTCTTGTCTCCTATCGAGGCTTTCATGTGAAAATTTTCAATAGTTTGAGTTTGAGTTTCGTCTGTAAGTTCGTTATAAGTCGTTTCGACAATAGTTTCCTCAGCGGATGGTGTCAGATCATTGTCATACTGTTCTATATACTCGTCTGTGTCATAATACTCGTCATAATACTGTCCGTCATTTTCTCTTAAAGTTAACTCGTTTAATCTAAAGCCGGGCTGTGGCCTTGGAGGGGCTGTCCTCATGGAAACGTCAGTCTCCTGAAAATTGGGTTTCTGAATTTGTGGCTTATTGCTGAATTGCGTAGTTGGCATATGGTCAAATTGCTGTTGAGGTCTTTCACCAAACTGTTGTGGTTGAAAGCCCAAATGTGGACGGTAACCAAACTGTTGTGGCTGAGAGCCGAATTGTGGACGATAACCGAACTGTTGTGGCTGAGATCCGAATTGTGGGCGATAGTCGAACTGTTGTAGTTGTTGGCCAAGTCTTGGCCGATAACCGAATTGAGGTGGTCGGTAACTCATCTGCTGCATTAGTTGAGGCCGAAAGCCAGATTGGGGCATCCTAAATTGGCATTAATTTTGTATGCCGAAATTAAATTTTGGTGTACTATTATTTGGTAATACTGGTTTGTATCCGTAAGGTTGCATTACTGTGTGAGGCTTACCACCGAATTTAAATCCTTGCGTTGGGACTGATGTTTGAGGCTGCCTTAAACCTAAACCGCTACTACCGTGGACACGATTTCGCATATTGTATTGATCGTGGAAGTTGACTTCCTCTAGTACAATGCTCAGCGCGTCCTCTAAAGTCGCTGGCTTCTTTAACTTCACTATTCGAACCATATTCTCGGGAAGATTGTATAGCAACACGTTTAGGGCCGTATTATTGTAAATTGCCAATTTAGCGCTTTTAAGATTACTATCATCGGATATGTTTACTTTTGAAATTAATAATGATCGAATCCTTTGAATGCGGTTACAAAAATCTTGAAAGCTTTTCCCTGATTTAATTTTTAAGGATTCTAATTCAATACTAATACACTCTTCGCTACGCGGGTCTCCGAAGTGCTGTGTTAACAAATCTTTCAACTGGGACCATGTCACGACATCCTCACGTTCCGATAAGAGCGACGCCGCGTTATCTGTAAGCCTACTAGTTATGGAGTGATATACATATAAATTTTGTTCTTCGTCACCCCTATACCTACGAATGACATATTCGGATTTCCTCAAAAATAAATTTAGCTATCTTTTGTCGCCATTAAAAAGTGGTATAAGCCGTAGCATTTCTGTAGGTATGGGATTAATTACAACGGTTTGTCGTTCTGGTGCCTGTGGTTGTTCCATCGTTATAGAGTAATGCACGAGTCAGAGAAGTCAGTTAATATAATGCACTATTTTATGCAATAACAAAACATATAAGGTAGAACACGCTAAAGCATATAACAATATAATTTATAAAATAAAAGTTAATCTAACCATAAATTTTGTAAAATGTGTAAACGTAATAAAAAGAAAAGGAATGAAATAAAACTGTATTATATCTCTAGCATTAATAAAACATACATTAATTAATTATCTATTATATTATAGTAAACTTTTAATTAGATTTTAGTTTATTACTTTTATAAAAGTCTTATTTTTTTTTAGCGTTCAATAATCTCTTTGCGAAAGGCACTCTGGGTCCCTTAAGCTTATCAGCGTTATGTTATGTCTACAGTAACGGAGTGTCTATTACTAAATGGAATTAATTAAAAACCAGATACGTTATAATGAGAGAAGTCCGATCTCATTAATAACAAATTAAATTAAAAGTGTAGGATAACAGTGGTATCAAGGATGGTGAAGAGTTTTACTCACCAACCAGCTGCTATTCCCATGCCTTCCGCTTCCACTTCCCTTGATAACAAATTTATTTGGTTCTTGAATTTGCCCAACAGCTATTCGCACCCCTATCACGAATCCAGGCGAATTTGGACACCTGAATATATCGAGAGACGGCACAGCTTTCACGAGCAAATCCTACCGGCTGCGTCAGTCAAATTTCGGGAACGTCGAAAGGAGTTTTTAAAAACTAAACTACAACTAATTAATACGTCTCATCGATTTGGAGGTGGCTTTAATAATGAATCAATCTTAAAGAGTCTGTTCGTACGCAGACGTTCGACTCATCAACTAAGTACTAGGAAACTTATATAAAATGCTGATTTGTTAGTTTTATTGCTTAGCCTAAATAATACAATATAATATATATTAATATACTAGTCTAAAACAGAGGGACGGGGTGCATCCATAACTAACTTGTTTAAAATTGTGTACTAAACCTCGCAACATAAAAACTTGTGCCTGGTTTGCGTCATCCACAAACCCTGTTACGATATTTTTGCTTTCATTGTAGGTTAGACCAGGTTTGAGAGAAACTTCATACAACAATATACATAATTGAAAGCTTTTCATCATCAGTCGTAGAATTGGCTTTTATTTTCAATTGCGCAAAGAAGTTTATATTGATGCCAGGGTGTAGGTTTTTTTTTCTTAAGAAATTGTATCCCGCAGGACTTTGTTTCAATAGTGAGTTTCATTAGTATTAAGTTTTTCTTGTAATGTGAAACGCGGACCTTTAAATTTCTTGCTATTTTCACGCTATTGTATTTGCATTAATATTTTGGCTGCTGTTGTACAATTTAAAATTTCAGGATTTGTTGTTTCTAGCTGCTCATATTTCCACTGACTGCCTCTTTGCTTTAGTTTTATATTTACAAAGGAGACAATCAATTTTTGTATGGAGAATGAGCCCACCATAAATTTTCGCGTCCCGCAATGAAATGCATATCGATTTATTCCTTATAATCTATAGATTATAATAGTAATATTAGTTTTACCACAACTAAACGGAAAACCGACAAATTAACAATTAAAGTATGAATTTTAAAATAACCTAGAAATAAACTAAAAGCTATTTATAGTAGTTTACCGTTTTTTAAGTTAAAATAGTGCACTGTTGAATAATAGTTCATATAAAACCAAGTTGTAGGTACATTCAGCATTTACAGGTACTTCAAAATCCATTCAAAAACCATAGTATTTATACAGGATTTGTAGTTTCTAGCTGATCATAATTCCACTGATTGCCTCTTTGCTTTAGTTTTATATTTACAAATTTGCATTTTAGCTGCAACAGTTTTCTTATGAAGTTCTATTTCTGTTTCTGTCATAAATAATCGTTTTGTGTTCTTCCTAACTTTTGACTAATTTTGCCTTTACATATGCCTGGCTACTTTTTTATCTGGAAAATAAACAAAGTATCGTGTTTTATTCTAAAAATAATTTGTCTTTCTATCTTTACACAGATAAAGATTTAACAACTTACAATTATGCATACTAAAATACGTAATTTAGGAGTAGACTTGTTGGAATCAAGAATCCGCTCTAGAATATTTAATATATTCAGTTGAAATTGAAAGCAATTAATAAAACTGAACTTTGGGGCGATGAAGTCGACGTCGTCTTCATTAACCGATTGGGCCATGGAGTAACACGCGCAAAAAAATCTAACGGGACATTTTACCGCGGTTAATAGCATAGTCTGATGAGCAGAAGAGCTGGCTCATTTTTTGCCCAAAGGATTTGCCTGGTTGTTCCGCGCAGAATTTGTGCCAGCATTCTTGCCATCATTCCATGCGGGCATGACTTGTACAGTAATTAGTTATAAGATTAGGCTAGCTAGTTATAAGTTTTATTGCACAATTTAAAAACAATTTACTATAAAAAAATTGAAATTATTTTACCATTTTCCTGAAGATCATTTTTATCAATGGCTGAGGTACATGGAGACAGTACATGGCCAATCTTAGCAATACTTGGATGTGAAATATTTGCCTCGACTGATGGATCTGGATTTGTAGAAAATAATATTATAGTAATTTATTATAAAGGCTTACAAAGAGCAAATATAATGCTTTTCTATATTATCTCCCAGTGAACCCACGACGTGAATGTGAAACAATGTGATGGGTGCCGAAAATAAAAAGGACATTATTGTAAATGGGAAAAAATTACGAAATAAAATATTCATCATAACAATACACATTTGAAGTACAAATGGATATATAACATTAAATTTTATACTCGTGCATGGTAGTCATACTGCAGCTATTTATATATTATGGTTGTTGTACAAATGGTTCGGCTCGACAGGGTTAGACCACACGCTAACAGAATTTCAGCATAAAATAGCAGTTTAATGTTGCTGTGTTATGTAAGGTGAGTGTAGAGAAACAAAGATGCTTTTACTGGAAACGAGGCATTCCATTTTTGTACTTAGGGGTTACAAGGTATCTTCATTTTAATTCTTTATCGAGGATAAATGTAGATGTCTATTGGCAACAGCACCCACTTACCATCTGGAGCATTCCATGCATTTAGGAAAGCTATTGAAATTTGTCCTTGAGATAAGGAGTGGATGGATCATTTTAGATAAAGAAGAGAACAAACCAAATACTAGTCACGCCTTTAATTTATAGTGGACTGGCCATTGAACTTGGCACCCATTTAGATCTCAGTTCTTTTGTCTTTGAAGTCAACAACCAAGGCATATATCGTAATATTGAACTTGGCTCTCATTTCAAATTTATGTTTTTGATGGGATATCATTACTTTTAGTACATAAATTATTAGTAAGTACTTATTTATAACAAAATTAATACTAAATGGTTTTTGTTAAACTGGTGTTTTTTCTACGTTTACGGGGTATAATTGTGTTTTTTGTGTTATTTTCTATATTTTCTTGTACCTTTGATATGTTTGAGTGAATTGACCATTCAGTATCCGGAATTTTTTTCACGCATTTTCTGTTTATACTTAATTTGGCCAAGTCGGGGCGGTATAACGTGCGCAGACGGTTGTACTCTACAATAGAGCTCTCTTGTGATTTGATTTGACTTGGATCTAAATTGATATGATGTACTCCATCTAAGGTTTTAGCTCTGGAGAGTCCAACGTAAGCCTGCCCTCTACTAAATATAGAGGAGCCTATGTCGAGAAGAGCACTGTCAAATCTAAGGCCTTGTGATTTGTGGATAATAATAACATATGCTAAGCAAATAGGGAATTATTCCATGTGAACAAATACATTACTTAAAATCTGAAACAGCGATCGCATGGAATAGGCAGCTTCCATCGGGAGGTATTGGAATAATTCGGTGTAAGGTAAGTGTGCCACCCACCCGTAATTCTATTGTATGACTCATTGTACAATTTACGCAATAAAAAGATAATTATTTAAGACGATTACATAACAAATTACCTGTTATCTATTGAATTCTCAAGAAAATTTGTTACCATACCAATAAAGTCTCATTCTCACTCAATCAGAGTTAGGTATACATACCTAATTATAACTATACTAAAATTATTATTAATTTTTGATTTAAAATATTTCCCATACCATCTAGACACGCGGTGCGTACTTACTAAAAGAATTGTAGTAATAATATAACCACAAATATATAAGTATTTTTTAAGAAAACCTATTAATTTCGAAGCATAAATCGCCACCTCATAGGTCAGATATCGAGAGACAATCGGACAGCAAAACGGCGCTCGCGTTTATGAGCGCTACTGCCAGTGCCACCTGTCACTCGCTCGTACCTCGGACACGTTCGCGTCAAGCTTTTATCGCACCGCTATGTATTCTGT